>JAOTOM010004432.1:0-295560 GCA_034440615.1 Ashinkailepas kermadecensis
AATGCTGCGATGGACTTAATTTCATGGGCTTAGTGGCATCATAGTTTGTTTGCCCGACTCTAAATTGCCTTAGTAGCTTGTGAGTAGTAACTCGCAAAGCACCAATAAAAAAAAATGTGCATACCAGTGACGTTAAACCAGTCGGCCAATACCAAGGAGCGCCGAGCACTGACGTTACCCGTGAACAAGGTGCACGTGTGTTTTGTTTTTACTAGTGCCCCACTGCCCAGAGACTCAACTGACACGATTGGCGTATTGTTTCGGACCGAGAAGAGCCGTCAGCCGCTGCAGTCTGCCTTATGTTTCTATAGCCTTGGGTCCGTGAAAGAAGGCACGTTCTTTAATCTTTTCATAATCACATTGATTGTATGAGAATTTGGTATGGCGGCATCAGATCTCGTAGGCAGAGGTGACATCAAGCTCATCGAGCGACTCATAAACTCAGGGAGTGAGCGAATATCATACGTGGCAGGGGTGTCAGGACCAGCAAGCGGTAATGATCTATGGCGGAGATTTGTCAGAGTTCGGCTAGATGGTGCGATCTGTCAGGTCGTGAAATGCAAGACCCTCCTGTTCCTCCGCCTATGTTGAGGAGTCAAGCCTCATGCTGCCGGGTGTCTAGCGAAAGATCAAAGTAATAACATGTAGCTTGCAGTGATAAAAACGTATTACTTTGCCGTTTACTAATCATTACCATTCGAAGTTGAAAGTGTAACCGTTCAGTTTGAGGAAACGAAAATGTATTCATCTAGAAGGCTAAAAATGCAACATCTGAGCGAGTAATTAGAAAGCAGAGCGAACCACCCACATACCTAGTTCCGGCCCGGTACATGCTTTGGACATGATCAGGTCTTGACTTTCAGATGAAATATTTTAATTGTTTTTTTTATAATTTTTTTTTACAAAAAACATTCAAAATATTGTTCAATTTCCTGTAAATGATATTCGTATGATAATTAATTATTTGCTTTCCCAAATATTGGTGTTTTTCACAATCCGTAATTTTTCGGACAATTTTGGTCTTATAATCCGATCGGTAATATTTCGGTCACCACGGTTATATGCAAATCGGTATCGGTTCGGTAATGATTTTGGAAATTCCGAAATATGACACCACTAGTGCATATGGAACCAGCATGCTAAGCACACACCAAGCATGTGGAGTTATCTAAAATGAGATGTAAATCCAATATAATCCATTCAACAAAAATGCAAGCATTTGTCCTGTTCAAACATTCATACCACATGTATGGTGCATAAACAACAAAGTTACACCATACTTATGGTGCATCAACATTGGTGGGTGTATTTGTGAATATTCCAATATTAGGTAGCCTTCTTTCTACTAATAAACAGGCGGAAACATACCTACCTACCTACCCACTTCCTTAATAATAATTGAACCTCTATATCGGGTCTATATCAGAACCTCTAATGCCCAAAACCGATAATGCTTCAGAACTTATAATACTCAAAACCTATAGTGCTTCAGAGCCTCTAAATAGTCGTCTTGGTGGAATTTTCAATACATATAATACTCAAAACCTATAATGCCTCAAACCACATAATGCTTGGAACATATAGTTGTTCAGAACATATAATACCGAAATCATATAATGCTTCAAATCCTCTAATACTACTTCCTGTGGGAACATTCAAAACATATAATGCTCAAAACCTATAATGCTTCGAATCCTATAATGCTCAATTCCTATAATGCTTCGTTGCAACTAATATTCAGAAAGCATAACTCTGGAAACAGCTAGTGCTTCAAAACCGCTAAAGCTCAAAGCCTATAATGCACAGAATCTATAACGCTCGGAGCCTATAATGCTCAAAACCTCTAATATCAGCTGACAACCGCATGCCATTATCACCATTATCAGTTTACTTCACATCTCCACCGTACTCTGCCAATACTCGCGCCAGGTACAGGGCTGTAATACAGGTCCTTCAAGACGGAAATCGGTGGAAGGTGAACTCGTGGGCCAATCACTAGTCGGAATTTCAGAGGAATGCAGCGGCTTCAATGTCCCGTATGTTTCCAGGGCGGCGCTAATATCAGCATGTTCCCCCCGCGGTTTCTCATTCCTAGCTAGTGTGTGGTGGTGTGGGATTCCTCCCTCAAGGCATCCGATGATATGTTCGGTGCTCCAGAGCCATTTTCATGACACGGACATTTATTTGTTTAATCCCTCCATATTTTGGAGGGCTCCGGCTTGATTTTTTTTCGGATACCAATGCGATTTTTGGGGTCACACTGTGTTTATGTGGGGCCCTAGACGCCATTGGGGAGCTGCAACTTTTGGGTGCCCGGCGCGATCTTTTGGGCCCCCAGTGCGATTTTGAAGGGCTGAGACCCGACTCTTTTTAGTCCAATGTAATCTTTTGTATCCTAACGTCATGTAATTTGATCCCTAGCGCTAGTTTTAGCGACCTCGACACTTTTTGGGGGTCCAATACGTTTTGGAGGCTTTTGGCGCCATTGTTAGGGTCCCAGAGTGATTATCCATGTCCGTGTCCGTCTCCGTGTCCGTCTCCATGTCCGTCTCCGTGTCCGTCTCCATGTCCGTGTCCGTCTCTGTCTCTGTCTATGTCTCCCGCTCCCTCTCCGTCTCCGTCTCTGTCTGTCTGTCTATCTGTCTCTCTCTCCATCTGTCTGTCTCTGTCTGTCTCTGTCTGTCTGTCTGTCTCTGTCTGTCTGTCTGTCTCTGTCTGTCTGTCTGTCTCTGTCTGTCTGTCTGTCTCTGTCTGTCTGTCTGTCTGTCTCTCTGTCTGTCTGTCTCTCTGTCTGTCTGCATCTCTGCCTGTCTGTCTATTTGTATATGTCTCTCTGTCTGTCTGTCTATCTCCATTTAGGTACTGTCCCTAGATACCATGCTTCTTAAAATAAAATATAAATATCAAATGTTAAGCGCTACATCCTGACAAGTTATGTAGTCCATGTCCTGAGCATCATGGCGACTTTGGCAATAGGTGCGCTATTGGTCCAATA
Source organism: Ashinkailepas kermadecensis (assembly GCA_034440615.1). Classification (NCBI taxonomy): domain Eukaryota; kingdom Metazoa; phylum Arthropoda; class Thecostraca; family Neolepadidae; genus Ashinkailepas; species Ashinkailepas kermadecensis. Next base: position 2,996 of record JAOTOM010004432.1, read on the forward strand.
CATAATATCTGCCATCGCCTAAGGAAGCAGGACCTCGGGTAGCATGTTAGCTGGGTGGGCAAGTTTCCTTCCAGTAGAATCAGCTTGAACCCAATCGGTTGAGTGTATCCACCCAGCTAAAGTCAGTAAAATAATAAGGCAGCTGGAAGACAAAGGTAGTCCGTGAGACCAGGCGCCTATCTCGCCAATACCGTTGCTATTCCGAACAGCTGTGTGGCTTGAGAATGTAGGCACCCTTTTGGGCCATTCGGCCAACGTTCTTTGTAATATGCCGAAAATTACTGGCTATATATGCTCCTCTACTGATATGAAAAGCATCTTTCTAGGCACTTAGGTGCTTTGAGAATGCAAGCGTCATGCTGGGTCAATCCGTGCTCTCATCTCGGGGACATTTCGGATCTGAGATGGAACCTCACTAGTTCACTTTAGCACTTAGGGGTCTTGTTCTTCCATCACGGGCACTTTCAAATCGAAAGATCATCGATAGGTTTATTCCTCAGCTGTTAGAGGTCCGCTTCCACTGAGATTCCTCTTTCCAGCAGTCATAGGCATTCCACAGGGACACAGAGCACATAAAACAGCACCCCTGAACAGGGGTGTTGTTTTATGTATTTCGTTATTTTTGGGAAAAGATCTCTGTTTCATGACATTTTTTTCGTCACCCCCCCCACATTCAGAAACTTCTGGCTACGCCACTTCCTAATTATGCCACTGAAACGTAGCATGATGAGTATCACTGGACAAACCTGGGCATCCTCAAAATCTCCCCCCGATACAAATTATAGGTACGTCATTGGTCTTCAGCGTACGCATACCTATTCCATGCAAGGGAACACGAGCGTCAGGTCTCCTCTACTTCAGCCCGGCAGCAGTCAAAGAGGAATAATCGGCCACAGCACCTATTAAAGCTGGATCCGCCCCTGTGGTACTTAGACACTGAAATTGCCTATTCGTAAAACCAGTGACTCAGCTTAGAAATCACCGACAAGTAATTGCCTATTCGTAAAACCAGTGACTCAGCTTATAAATCAACGACAAGTAATTTAATTCAGGGAGCATTCACTCCAATATCCTGCTCTTCACAAGCCAAATGCATGAACGCGGCCAATGCGGCGAGCAAATCATGTCCTACACTCACATGTGTCGCCGCTCTGGCGGATACACCTGGAAGCTTTCGGGCGGTGTCTCCCATTGGTAGACTACGGTGGAGGCGCGGAGTGAACCATACGGCCGATTATAGCATGCGATCGTCAGCTGATATTATAGGTTTTGAGCATTATAGGCTCAGAGCATTATAGATTCTGTGCATTATAGGCTTTGAGCTTTAGCGGTTTTGAAGCACTAGCTGTTTCCAGAGTTATGCTTTCTGAATTTTAGTTGAAACGAAGCATTATAGGACTTGAGCATTATAGGTTTCTAAGCATTATAGGTTTTGAGCATTATATGTTTTGAATATTCCCACAGGACGTAGTATTAGAGGCTTTGAAGCATTATAGGATTTGGGTATTATATGTTCTGAACAACTATATGTTCCAAGCATTATGTGGTTTGAGGCATTATAGGTTTTGAGTATTATAGGTATTGAAAATTCCCCCAAGACAACTATATAGAGGCTCTGAAGCACTATAGGTTTGGAGTATTATAGGTTCTGAAGCATTATAGGTTTTGGGTATTAGAGGTTCTGATATGTCCCCGATATGAGTGGTGTGCACAGCTGCATGTGGTTTGTCTACCGACTACTAAATAAATAAATCATAGAATATACAAAATAACCTATCCTAAACTAAGACAATGTAGCATAATATATAAAATATATTATAGCATAATATAATCTAACCTAACTGAACCTGACCCAACCAGAAAACCAGAATCCTCCAAAACAAACTTTTCCACAATGACATCATCAAATCTTGCAGACATTACTAGTTCTGTGGTTAACATTAACAGCATCGCAAGCCATGATCAGGGGGTAGAGGCATGGATAATGCACGCCTGGATTGGAAACTCCGCGTCGGCGCCTTTGATCTGCGCGTATCAGCGGCACCGACCTGCCACCTAGCGGAGGGTAAGTAAAAACACGGAAACGCGGCCAGCTTTAGGCCGTGCGCCTATGGGAGCTCGGGGTACGCATTTCGTATTGGATTTTTCCCAATTTATTCAGCCATCCCAGGAGGATTGCATCTGCCTTTCATTGCACAGAATTGATCAAGGAACCTTACCATTCTTTCCTTATTGATTTATTATGCTCCGTTCCGAAGTTGTCGTGATGCGAAGTGAATGCATCTGTGAGAGGGAGCCCATTTCTACGAAAGGGTCGGCCCACCGATGTTGATTTATTAAAAGGATTTATATATTAAGATCAAAATAAAGATTCAAGATAAAGATCATCAAGATATCAACATTGGTGGGCCGACCCTTGGGTCGAGGTGGGCTCCCACTCACAAATTTCTTCACTTCGCACCACGACAACTTCTGAACGGAGCGTAATAAATCAATAAGAAAAGAACGGTAAGGTTCCTTGATCAATTCTGTATCATGAAAGGCTGATGCAATCCTTCTGGGATGGCTGAATCAATTGGAAAAAAATGCGAATACGAAATGCGTACCCTGAACTCCCATAGGCGCACGGCCTAAAACCGGCCGCGTTTCCGTGTTTTTACTTACCCTCAGCTGAGTGGGCCGATACGCAAACAGCTGTTGGTTTCCAATCCAGGCGTACATTATCCATGGTAGAGGTGCATTGACTGCAGTGGCCATGCAGCACAAGCCTTGATCGAAGGTTTTGGACACGTCTGGCTGGAAACATTCATTGTCAGGAATGAATATGAAATTAAGCCAGATACACAAGATTTTATATTTAAATGAGTATTGAATCAAGTGCATGAAGCACTGAATTTCTTCTTTATCACGTCTGTGACACACTGGGATTGGATAATTATACGAGATAGGCTATATTGGTAGTGAAGATTATGATCATGTATTTATTTGCCATCTGAAAAATAATCATTTACACTGAAAACGAGCGGTCGCATCGTCATTTCCACATTAAAATACTCTGTGATGGTGGTGATGAATTGGTGCTTAGGGGCGCGTCGACTGCAAAGGTCATTTTCGCCCATAACTATGATGATAGGTAATCTACTATGCTCCTATAGTAGTCAGTAGTTAATAGTCTTCAGGGGCGGCGATATACATCAAAACGGGCTTCTTGGAGGAAAGTAAAAATGTCCCCAGACGATACAACCCCAGAGTCATCGTTTAGTAGCATTCGTAGTGTCCAGGTTTACCCATCCTAAAATATGGGGTCGGAGAGGGGCCAGCAGTACACAATATACTAAAACATGATCGGTAAGCGGGTCCGAACAGCGTGGGCATAAAGGTTCGTCATCACCGGTCAGTATATAGCTGTCTCAAATGTATGGCCAATCCTCAGTCGGCAGAGCGTTACTTCCTCCCGTTGCGAGGACTGCCACTTTCCTAGTACCAGCTTTATAACCCTCAGCTTACTAGGTGTTGAATTCCAGGTTTGTTGCCATTCAGACAGTATATGTGATAATATGGAGGGATATATATCACTTGGAGGAAGACATAGACAAACTTCACAGCCATTGTTGATGGCGTGCTTGGAGGCTATATCGGCAGCTTCATTTCCAGCAAGTCCAACATGGCTGGGAATCCAGCAGAATACGATATTTTGGTTGCTAGTAGTTAGGGAGTTGACAACACAGAGAATCCTGTGCACAAGCCTGTTATCAGAGTTAAAAGACTTCATTGCCTGGACACTGCTCAGGGAGTCGGTGAAACGGTGTGATTTATGGACTGGTCGTCCTGGATATGATAGAGATTGCAAAATGGTGTAGAGTTCAGCCAGTAGCGCAACTAGGGGGGGGGGGCCAAGGGGCCATGCCCCCCCCGAAATTTTTTGGGGGCCCGCTCCGAGCCAGGGGCCCGCGAAGCGGGCCCCTGGCTCGGAGTGGGCCACCCTACTCAGAGCCCTGGCTAGGGGCCCGAGAAGCGGATCTGTGGCTCGAATCAGGGGCCCTTTGAACCAACTGAAAATCTGGGGGCCTGTTTTAACCAGGGCCCGCCTCGAACCGGGGCTCATTTTGATTCAGGGGCCCGCACTGAACCAATAGCCCGCTTAGAACCAGGGGCCCGCTTCAACCTGGGGCCCTGTCTTGAACCAGGGGCTCTCTGGAACCAGGGGCCCGCTTCGAACCGGGCCCACTTTGATCCAGGGGCCCGCATTGAACCAATAGCCCGCTTAGAACCAGGGGCCCGCTTTTACATGGGGCCCGCCTCGAACCGCTAAAACCGGAAAAGTGCGTTTATTTCTGCGAAGTTTTACAAACATAGGGGCCCGCTCAAAAGTAAGTGCATGTTTTCGCGCAGACTTTTAAAAAAACATGAGGGGGGGGGTCCCGCTTGAGGGGGGCCCGCTCTCCAACCCTGCCCCCCCGAACTGAAATCCTGGTTGCGCCACTGAGCTCAGCAGTAAAAATCAACGCCTGCTTCGGTAAACAGAAGTAGCCAATACCGCGTCGAGCAACATATGCGCATCCCATGCCGGAAGGAGACTTGGAGCCATCTGTAGATACGGGAGAACTCATGGTACTGGTGTAGTTTTTCTAACACAAGCATGCAGAATTCTTCAGAGGTACATTTGGCCGACACATACTGCCAAGGTTAGTGATTTGTAAAGAGGTGTACAGTGACATAACAGGAGTCAGGGAAGTGACGTCACAGGAGTCGGGTGTTGATGTGTTATGCTAGGTTGGGTTAAGTCATAAAGTCATAAAGTCATAAAGTGTTAAGGCTTAATAAGAGCCACAGGGGCCCATCTGGGTTAAGCCTATCTAGAAAGGGTACTAGAAATGTACATATTCTCACCCCAATCAATCCCTTATCCCAAGTTCCTAGGAAGCTACATATCCCAGCCTATCTAGCATCATCCACTTGCTATTGCATAACACCCTCAACAATTGCAAGCTCCTCCCATCATACCCATTGTGCTACCATAGCCCCTGCTTAAAGGGTCTGTGCCATGCACACTTAACATAAATCTCACCCCATCCATCCACATTAGAACTGAAAAACAAGATTTTCCTGTCTCAAAAATTTGTCCACCCTACTTTTAAATACATTCAATGAGGAACTCCCCACAACATCAGCAGGCAGCCCATTCCACTGACCAACAACCCTATGACTGAAGACCTGTTGTCGCTTAACTGTCCTACACCTCAACTTGTCTAACCTGAATTGGTGACCCCTGTGTGATACTTTAAACTGAAGAGCACCATTTAAATTGACCTGATCTAGTCCTTGAACAATTTTGTACATTTCAATCATGTCCCCCCTTAATCTCCTACACTTGAGTGAGTACATATCTAATGCCACAAGCCTTTCTCCATATTCTAAGCTACCTATTCCACTGATGAGTTTTGTTGCTTTGCGTTGCACTCTTTCTAACTTGTCTATATCTTTTTCTAGGTAGGGGCTCCAAGCTTGCACAGAATACTCCAAGTGGGGTCGCACATATGCTAAGTACAGTTTTTTCATGACTTCCTTGCTCTTATATGTCACACTTCTATTAATGAGTCCCAGCATTCTGAGTGCCCTGTTCCTCGCTGAGCTACATTGTTTCTCCGCTTTAAGGTCTTTTGAAACCAACACACCTAAGTCCCTTTCCTCTTCAATAACATCCAGTTCCCTCCCTCCCATTGTATATCTGAAAGTCTCACCTCCAGACCCCAGATGCATAACTTTACACTTGTCATAGTTGAATGACATCTGCCATTGATCAGCCCACTTTGTTAAGTCCTCCAAGTCTAGTTGAATATTACTAGATTGATCACAACTGTTTGCCACACCTACCAGCTTGATGTCATCAGCAAATTTGAACACTCTATTCCTCAGCCCTACCTCAATGTTATTCACAAAGATGATAAAGAGAAGTGGCCCTAGAACAGAGCCCTGTGGTACTCCACTCAGAACATCCTTCCAATCAGATTTTCATCCATTTAACATTACCCTTTGCTTCCTTCCCCTCAACCATGCTTCAATCCAACCTAGAACTTTTCCAACAATCCCATGTTGCTGTAGTTGATGAATTAGCCTCCTATGTGAAACTTTATCAAAAGCTTTGCTAAAGTCCAAGTATACAACATCCATCCTGCTTTGATTGTCTACTTCTTTAGTAACATACTCCATGAACTCCAAAAGGTTAGTTAAACAAGACCTTCGAGATCGAAATCCATGTTGAGTATCCCTTAAAAGATTGTGCCTATCAAGATGAATCTGAACATTCTGTTTAACCAGATTTTCTAGTACCTTGCAAACTATTGAGGTCAAACTGACTGGCCTGTAGTTCCCTACACACTTCCTACTTCCCTTTTTGAAAATTGGAACTACATTTGCATTTCTCCAATCTTCAGGCACTTCAGAGTATTCCATAGACCGCCTGAAAAGTATACCTAGCGGAACTGCTAAAGCTTTAGCACACTCTACTAAGACCCTAGCATATATATCATCCGGTCCAGAAGCTTTACTAGGTTTTATATTCTGCAACTGCTTTTCTACAGCTTCTGTAGTTATTGTAAGATACTCCAACCTATCACCTGTCATGGCATGTGATTCAGTTGTCTCTATTCTGCCAGAATTCTCTTTAGTAAAGACTGATGAGAATTGCTTGCTTAAGGATTCCACAATATCACAATCATCAACCACTAATTCCCCATCTATCTCCAGTGGTCCTACACCACACTTTTTAGCCTTAAATTTGTAGAAACTAAAGAATCTCTTAGCATTACCTGCTGAACATTCCCGAGCTAATTTGATTTCAGCCAGTCTTTTAGATGCCCTAACACACCTCCTAACTTTATTTCTAGCTATTTGATATGATTTGAGGTTTACCTCAGAGTTAGCATATTTTAGTTTCTTGAATGCCTGCTTCTTTGACTCCAGTAAATGCTTTACTTCCCTGGTCAGCCATGAAGGGTGCTTAACCCTGGTTAATCTAATTTGCCTATTGGGAATGAACCTATCCTGACCTTGAAATAGTTTATATTTTACCATTCTCCACATTTCATAAGCATCTAAGCCTTTCAATAAGTCTTCCCAATGAATTTCATTCAGGAAGATCCTGAACTCATTGTAATTCCCTTTAGCAAAATTTGGAATCAATGTCTTATTGGTTCCTACATTTCCAACATACAATGAGAAGCGTATAATGTTGTGATCACTATTACCCAAAGTCTCTCCTATGTTCACATTTTGTACAAAATTTTCCTCATTAGTAAGCACAAGATCTAACATTTCATTCTCCCTTGTAGGTTCATGTATCATTTGAAAAAAGAAATTCTCCTCAAAACAATCCATGAAGCTTCTTCCTGATTTGCTTAGACCTATAGTTTTGCTTCCCAATCCTGTTATGTTGAAATCCCCCAACAAAACAGTTCTCTCCTGTACTCTCCTACTTATCTCTTCCTGCATCAACCTGTCCGTGTTTTCATTCTGGTCTGGAGGTCTATAGAAGGCCCCAACCCTAGATTTTGTTCCATTTTTTGAGAATGATATCTAACCACAAGGATTCTACACCTTCATTATGTACACTATCTTCTATGGAATGACATTTCATTACTTGTCTGACATACAACAGTATACCTCCTCCTATCCTTGCCTGCCTTTGATAAGCATGCATGTTGTAGCCTGTCAATTCAAATTCTTGCAAGTTGTCTCCAAAAATGCTTTCATTAACCCATGCCTCTGTTATGCATACCAAATCTAGCTTTTCAGACAACATATAAGCATGCAGTTCCCCAATTTTGTTCCTAACACTTCTGGCATTGACGTAAAAACATGATAAACCATTCCTTCCCTTGTTTGCAAGACTTCTCTCTCTACCAGCTACATCCCCCCATGACCTGCCCAGTTTCCCTGTTTCCTATTGAGAGCCTCCTCATACCTATTGCTGAGCAATTCAACTCCTCTCTTGCTCAAATGTAGCCCATCTAATGCAAACATTTCAGTCTTCCCCCAGAAATCCCCCCACAAATCCAAGAACCCCACCCCAAGTTCCTTACAAATATTGGCCACACTGGTATTCAGCCCAATGGCCCTTGAGTACCACTCTATGCTTGCATTAACCATAGGGAGGATGGATGTTACCATTCCTCGTTTCCTGCTTACAGCTAACCTACCTATCAAAGCCCTATACTCTTGTATTGTTTCCTCTGTTTTTGCTTTTCCTACATCATTTACACCAACCTGCACAATTACTGTTGTGCTCTCTCCACTACCCTTCATTACTCCTTCTATCCTATCACCAACATCCTTTACCTGGCCCCCTGGGTAGCAAACACGAGTCCGTTTGTTGGGGTTCCTGCTACAAAAGTACGGTCCATGTACCTCACTCTTGAGTCCCCTATAACTAAAACCTCTCCCTCTCTATCATCAGCTACCTGGTCATTCCTACCTTCCCCCTTAGCAGCATTACTATCTCTCTCCTGCAGTACCTCAAACCTATTGTTAGTTTCAATTCCATCGTCAATTTTCCTTAAAGCTAGTCTCGTACTCTGGCGTCTAGCTACTTTCCACTCTCCACTATCATGGTCCATACTATCTCCACCCCTCTCACTCCTAGTCTCCTGCACCTGGCTTGCCTGACTGACATTTCCTATGGCGGGCCCTGCCACCAAACACTTCAGGCGCTCCACCTCCCTTACTAACATATCTACTTTCTTGCTCAAGTCCCCAATGACTACCATACACTTACACTTCCCACAGTCACCTTTCATTTTTTTTTCTTATCTTTTTCTCTTTTTTCTAAATTTAAAGTTATCCCGACTCCCACCAGCTACAAACTCCAACTAAACCAAACTAAATATTTATTTATTATTTATTTAAAAAAAAAAAAATAATAAAAAAAAAAAAAAAAAAAAATAAAGGATTAAAAAAGCCTAGATACCTTTCCAATTACACCGGTTTATTGAAAATATACCTAGTGGTAATTTAAGCTCACTATTTTAGTCCTAATCTCTATCTTAAACTTAAACACCAAAAATCACTGACTTATTCCTCTACACTACAGAAACCTAAGCCACGAGGCCGCGCCAGCCGTCTGCAAAGCGTTCACGTAGCCGATCAATAATTCTAGAAGCTACCTAGTGTAATTTAAGCTCTCTATTTTAATCTTAAACTCTATCTTAAACTTAAACACCAAGCGGATGCAGACTTATTCCTCTATGCTAACAGAAACCTAAACCACGTGGCCGCTACACCCCTCTACAAAGCGTCCACGTGGCCGATCGATAATTCTAGAAGCTAAAAATCTGCTTGTTAAAAGGAAACCTATGAGACAAAACTATGCAAATATATGCTCAGAAGCAACCGCCAAACACCCATCCACAGCCAAGCCCAGCACACTGCCCGGTTCCGCAACGACTTATCTGTAAAGCAGGACCTCCACACCGACGTGTTTCCACCTTGACACCTGGCGGCCACCTGACCTAACCTGGGTTAGGTTAGGTTGGGTTTGGTTAGGTTAACTTAGGTTAGGTTAGGTTGTTGGTGCCCGTCATCGACACCCCACTCCTGTGACGTCACTTCCGTGACTCCTGTGACTTCACTGTACACCTCTTTACAAATCACTAACCTTGGTAGTATATGTCGGCCGAAAGGTAAAGATTACCCATTTCCTTTCTTTGAATAGGACAAAGTAAGGTAAGTCTGCACTTGAACAACCTTCCAAGGGGGTGTTTGGAGTGACAGCACATGCCACAGAGCTTGGTCTAACATTGCATGTACGGAAGATCTAAGTTAGTTAGTTATAGGGGATTTAGGGCGCATAAAGACATAAGACATAAAGACATAAAAGATCAGTGCAACTATGAGCCACAAGGGCCCTTCTTGGTTGCACTCTGGACACTGAACCAGTTGCCCACCAAATCCGTCAATCAACCCTCCCTGGAATACAGAAAAACAAGCCCCCTATTCTTATAATGATTGTCTATGCTGTTTTTAAAGATGTTCAGTGTGTTGCTACTGACAATGGTTTCTGGCAGCTGGTTCCAGTGTTCTACTACCCTGCTGGTGAAGAAAGACTGTCTTAACCTTGTCCTGCTGTGATTAACTTTAATTTTGAATTGGTGACCTCTAACAGCATCAATTCTGTTAAATTCAAATATTTCCCTGAGATATCCCTGTTCCAGACCATGAACAAATTTAAAGACCTCGATGAGATCTCCTCTCAGCCTTCTATATCTAAGTGAAAACATATTCAATTTCTTCAATATTTCCTCATATGCCAGGTTGCCTATGCCATTAACCATTTTTGTTGCCCTCTTTTGTACTCTCTCTAAAAGCCAACAATTTTTTTCATAACTAGGGGACCAGGCTTGGACACAGTATTCCAAATGTGGCCTGACATATGCACAGTAAAGCTTCCTGATGACTTCCTCACTTTTGTATGATACATTCCTATTTATTTCCCCAAGCATTCTTAGTGCCTTCTTCCTGGCTTCTTTGGTCTGTTCTGATGGTGCCAATTTTGTGTTCAAAATAACACCTAAGTCCTTCTCCTGCTGAGTCACTGATAGTACTTGGCCACCCATCATGTACGGAGCCTTCATATGCTGCCTACCTGCATGCATGATTTTGCACTTCTCAAAATTAAATTTCATTTGCCATTTTTCGGACCACTTCACAAGCTCGTCTAAGTCTTTCTGCAGCAAAACCTGCTCATTGTGCCCTGTTATTGCCCTAAAGATCTTCAAATCATCCGCAAATTTCAAAACCTTACTGCTTCGGCCACTTTCAATGCTATTCACATATATAATGAACAATAGTTGCCCCAGTACCGACCCCTGGGGGACTCCACTAAGAACATTTTGCCATGATGACTTTGTACCAATTAGCATCACTCTCTGCTGTCTATCTGAAAGCCACAACTCTATCCATTTTAGGATGCTACATGCAATACCATGGACCTGAAGCTGGATCATTAACCGTTTATGGGGTACCTTGTCAAAGGCCGTACTAAAGTCAAGATATGCTACATCAACCTGATTTCTCTGATCAAATTGTTCTGTAGCAAAATTCAAAAAGTCCAAAAGATTTGTGAGATACGATCGCCCTTTTCTAAACCCATGTTGAGTATCTTGAATCAATCTGTTTCCTTCCAGAAAACGAACTATTCTATCCTTGATAATTGATTCGAGTACCTTGCAGACTAGGGATGTGAGGCTTACTGGCCTATTGTTTTCAACTTTCCCGCTTTCTCCTTTCTTGAAAATAGGAACTACATTTGCCCTTTTCCAATCTGTTGGAATTTCATTTTGCTAAACTGATCTACAAAATATTATACTAAGTGGAATTGCCACTTCCTTTTCAGCTTCCCGCAATACCCTAGCATAAATGCCATCGGGTCCTGCTGCTTTGTTTGGCTTTATTTTTCTAATATAATTGAAAACTATATCACTATCAATGAAATCAACATCGTGTATCTGATCACCTGTCACTGAACTGTGGTTCACGGTTGGCAGATTAGTCACATCCTCCACTGTAAACACTGATTTAAACTGCTTGCTCAGCTCCTCAACCATCTCGCCATCCTCACTCAATATAGTCCCATTTACTTCCAGTGGACCAATTGTGTTTGAAACTTTACTTAGCTTGTAGAAACTAAAGAACTTTTTACTGTCCCCATTACAGTTCCTAGCCAAATCCAATTCTTTTGCTCGCTTTGCTGCTCTGGTTTTCTGTTTCACAGCGTTTCTAGCTTTTTGATATAACCTTAGATTTACGATATTTCAAGCTTCCTTAAATACTCTAAATGCACCTTTCTTAGCCTTAATTGCTTTCATCACATCTGGTGTAAGCCATGCTGTCTTTCCTACCCTTCTTTTGCGCCTTTGCTTTTGGGGGACATGTCTAATCTGAATTTCCCTCAAGTAGGATTTGAACTTTTCCCACATTTCACAGGCATTTAAATCAAAGAATTCTTCTTCCCATTTTATGGCACTTAAAGCCTCTCTCATGCAGCCAAAGTCTGCCCTGTTAAAATTTGGAATATTTTCCAAATTATCCTTGATTGTCCCTGGTGCTTTGGGAAAAAGCACCAGGGGCAGTGGAGTGAAAATATTAATAAAAGTAAACTAAAAACAGCCCTTCTTGAAGACATACGTGATAGTTATGTGATATTAAAATGGAAACCCTGAGCACAAATCAGAAAAAGGCATGGACTGGACTTTAGGCGCTGGAATTTTTGTAACTGTAATTTTTTTTTATTTGGATGTTCTTGTTCAAGCTTACCTGCCTACTTCTTCAACTACTGTTCCTTTGGGAATTAAATAGCAGCAGGGTATTTATTCACTATGTAAAATCACACCAATCTGCAGATACATTAGAAAGTACGAAGTACAAAAACGAATCAGTACGTCACATGAGATTGGGCTACGGATTAAACACTGCGCGCAATTGCATCACGAATGTCTCACCTCCGTCACATTTGTCGACTGCAACCTCAAATTTAGACTATAGGCGCTGGAATTTTTGTAACTGGAATTTTTTATTTGGATGTTCTGAGAAACGCCCACCACGATTTGTGGCATTTATTGCGCGCTAGTGTCTATCAAGTCTCTCCAGACACATTTGGTGATGGGCTTTGACCTTATATAACTTACAAGCAGGTGTTTGTCACTTCTGCAGCCGCCACAGGCCCATATTTCTGAGCTGTGACGTCACGAGTGCGATTGCCAGGCTGCGCTGAATTTCTCAACCGAATTTGGAATATGCCCAATTTCTGCTCGGGTGCGTTAGTAAATAAGCCTCGGTAAAGCGACGATAAACTATGTACCGCGTTGCCAAGGATTAAGGTTGCTTTTATGATGTAAGTCGTGCTTGCAAATTGGAAGGAAATCCAACTCCTTTGTTTTTTTACCACAAAGTTGTCAATTTTACAGCAAAGGGTGGAGAGTCAATCCACTATCCAATTCAAATCTGTTTCATTTCAGTACAAAATGTGCTGGTTGGCATCAACTAAGCTACGTAAGTCGCATAGTGTTTTTTCTTCTTTTTTCTTCTAATTTTCTTCTCAGCATAAAAATAGCATAGGTTATTGTGGGTGGGGGCAAATCAACATTGAGGGGGCCAAGATTAAAATTGGTGGAGCAATGGCCCCCACAAAAGGATACAAATCGACGCCCCTGCTTTGGAGAAAAAAATATATAAAAAATTAAGCAAGGTAGATTTGGAAAGTTTTATAAATTGAACAACCGAACCCAACCTAACCGAACCTAACGTCAGCTCCTTTTGAAGGAAAATTTCCTTGTGGCTAGGTGACTAAGATGATTGGATCCACTTATTTTATGTGCGAATGCTTACTTTTCAGGTTGTGAGCAAAATATTACCAAAAAGGGCTTCGAGTTCGGAAACATAACATAAACATAAATGTTTTTTCTTTAATGCAACAAAACCTAACCTAACCTAGCCTAACCTATCGTTTGAGAACAAAAAAATAAACAAAATAAAAATGTCAATTAATTTTCTAATTTTCTGAAAATTCTCAACCTTCAAAAAGAAACCCAACCGAACCTAACCTAACCTAAGCTGCTTTTGAAGAAAACAAAAGTCTGAACATGTTTGTTTCTTGTTTTTTTGAAACTTTTGGGTATTATTGTGCTTTAAGGTGGGAACAAGGAAAGTGTTGTGGGCGCTGTATGACCAACGCAGTCAATGCGGCCGTAAGCCCAAATAACTAACCAACCAACCAAGAAAAGTGTTTACCCACATTTGTCACCATAAAGCAAACAAATGGGTTAGGATTGGTTAGGGTAGGTTGGTTTAGGTTTTTCAGTTGGACAATTTGTCATTTTTTTCAAATTAAAATAAAATGTATTTGCACCGAAAATAAGTGGTCCCATCGTCTTAGTCACCGTCATGCACATGGTATTCTGAAGAAAAATTAAAGCAAACAAAAAATCACCTTAAACTGCAAGTTTACCAATCATCTTTTATTCAACAGCAACTTATGATAGGTTAGGTTCGGCTTGGTTAGGTTCTTGAAACTTTGAAAATTGAAAAATGCTCTAACTCTCTCATGCGCAGTGAAATTGAAACACGCCTAATGCTGCCAATATCTGCAATATAAGAGAAAAAGGCTATGACGTCACCAAATCTTGAAGGCGAATTTTGGTGTAACTTCTAAGGTAATAGTATCGTGGGGGGGGGGGGCATTTAATGCCGCTACAGGCCCTGGCCGCTACCAGACACTGGTCTTGTATGACTCTTTAGGGTTTGTTTAGGAAGTCATGTTTGACAATAGCTTACTAACGATTGTTTTCTTCAGGAATATCAATTATAATGAGGTGTCTATACGGCTTCTTGCTGACTTTGCTCTCGTGTTTTCATAGGCTGGCAGATTGGATCAAACGTGGCTTTTGTTGGTTCAGTTTGAGATTGGGTAGCCCCATATCAATATCAATGCACATTGTCATTGGGTATGTAGGTAGGTAGGTACCTTGGTAAATATCAAGCTGATGGTGTGATGGGTAGGTTGCTGAATATAATTATAGTTTGTATATCCACAATATCAATGATAACCATGATTTGCATGCAAGTTTGACAATGACTGGAAATTGATAATGGAATTAATGATGTTCAAGCTCCATATGCATGTGGTTTTGCCATTGGTGGTGTGTACCAACATCAGTATGACCATGCAATTGTTGTTTAGTTGCTTAGCGGATTTTTTTTCTTCAGACAATCTGGTTTAAAATGCATCAGCATTGCTTACTTCAACATTTTATGATGTAAGCTGTACTTCCACAGTGGAGGGAAATCCAGCTATTTTGTTTGTTTTTTCCACAAAATTTTACATTTTTCAGCAAAAGGTGGAGAGTCAGTCCACTATCTAATCCAAATCTGTTTCTATTCAGTACAAAATGTGCTGGCTAACATCAATATTTCTAGTTAGCATGATATTTTTTAATTTTTTCCCTTTAGCTTTCTTATCAGCATAAAATAGCATAGGTTATTGGGGGGGCCCAAATCAACATTGCGGGGGCCAAGATCAACATTGGTGGGGCCATGACCCCGACAAAAGGATACAAATCGACCCCCTGGTAGTCCTCCATTTTGTCGAGAAAAAAATCATGAAACGTGCAAAACTATATGGGCAATGCATCAACTTCGCACGTCGCATGCGCAGCCCCACCGCCACCAAAACTACAAATTATTTTGTGGAGGAGCAAAGTAAAATTAAAACCATTTAGACACGTCCCCATATCAGCCCCCGCCTTCAGCACCTAAAATATCACACAAACTATACCGTAAAATTCCCTTAACGTAGTTCACCTGCCTGCAACTTGATCGCAAACACTCGCTATTATAGACAGGCATGTAACGTACTCGCTTTAGAGGCGGCGCAAATGACCTTTATGGTCCGGCACGCCTAAAAAATCACTCTCCCCCCCCCATGCGCAGCGAAATTGAAACATGCATGATGCTACCAATTTATGCAATATATGAGGAAAAAGCTGTGACGTCACCAAGGCTTGAAGACTAACTTTGGTGTACCTTTTAAGGTTTGCTTTGGAAGTCATGTGCGCCATAACTTAGTACATATTGCTCAGGAATATCAATTATAATGCAGTGTCCATGCAGCTTATTGCTGAGTTTTGTCTTTCATGGTGTCATAAGCTGGCAGATTGGCTCACACATGCTCTCGTTGGTTCAGTTTGAGACTTGGATTCCCCATATCAAAATTACATGCATGCATATGGATCTATTTGAAGAGGTACTGATGATCTGAAGCCACTGCGATGGTCTCATGGCAGTTTCACGGTGCACTGAGTCATATGTAATGTTGCAACACCGTCCGGTTTCCCGATGGGCGAATAAGTCGTATCACTGTGACTGTTTGTGACGTCATCAAAACGTTGCATTTCAGTGGTATATTTGAACAGTGCGACATTTCCTGCCGATATGCGGCACATTCGGTTACATATCTAG
Organism: Ashinkailepas kermadecensis; assembly: GCA_034440615.1. Lineage (NCBI taxonomy): Eukaryota > Metazoa > Arthropoda > Thecostraca > Neolepadidae > Ashinkailepas > Ashinkailepas kermadecensis. The sequence continues at coordinate 19,004 of JAOTOM010004432.1, forward strand.
TGTAAACAACGCTATGGCAGAAAGTAAAAGAATATCCACATTGTCACTGGGCATGTAGGTACCTAGGTAGGCACCGGGTAAATATCAAGCTGATAGTGTGATGGGTGGGCTGTTGAAGATAATTCTAGTTTGTATATCCACAATCTCAATGATAACTGTGATTGTTGTTCACTGGTTCACTCACTGGTATACAAGTTTGACAATGACTGGAAAGTGAGAATGGAATGAACCTTATTCAAGCTCCATATGCATGTGGTTTTGCCATTGGTGGTGTATACATACATCAGTATGACAATGCAATTGTTATTTTGTGGCTGAGCATTTTTTTTTTGTTGTTGGACAATCTGGTTTAAAATGCATGAACATCAGCTATTCTTAACATTTTATGATGTAAGTTGTCCTTCCACAGGGGAGGGAAATCCAGCTATTTTTTTTTGCACTCAATTTTGAATTTCATAGCAAAAGGTGGAGAGTGAGCCCACTATCTAATCCAAATCTGTTTCCTTTCAGTACAAAATGTGCTGGTTAACATGAACTACATTTTCTATGTACCTAGCATGGTGTTTTTTTCTTCTTTTTTTTCCTTTCGCTTTTTTATCAGCATAAAAATAGCATAGGTTATTGGGGGGCACAAATAAACATTGGGGGGGCCAAGATCAACATTGGTGGGGCCATGGCCCCCACAAAAGGATACAAATCGACGCCCCTGGGTATAGTCATAGGTGTAGGTTCCTGAAAATAATTGGGGGTTCACGATGCATGCAACCAATGGGTGGGTTCAAATTGATCGGGAGTACACCCCGCAGGGTCCCGTTTCAAAGCTTGAAATTATTGGGGAGGGGGTGGGGCAAAGCTAGCATTTGCTGGGGGATACAACAACCACACCAAAAATATACAAAGATATAGCTCTGGTTAAGTTACCGCCCCCTTAGCGGCAGGAGGTTTCCCTGGAGGAGCCGCATGAAGCCCTTGAGGAATCCGACTGCAACCCTCCACCCTACCCCCGGTAGACAAGGCCCGATCAGGGAGTAGACCCTCCTTCCGGGACACCAGGACAATCTCCTCCCAGCGAAGTGCGCCCCACCCTTTCAGCCTCACCCCCAGAAGGTAAGGTTCGTGTGAAGAAAGCTCCTCTCAGATGGAGGCCTCCCCCTACAAAAAGTATGGATGCGCCGTTGTCATGTGCCGGCTTATGCCCGATTCGTGGTATGGCGTCAGGTGAAGACCAGTGGGAAATACATTTTGACGGACAATCCTGGTTCGATCTATGCTGACTTCAAGCTAAATACATAATAAGTCCCGTGCATTGTTTCCATGCGGGTCTCAAGCATCATGCAACAATTTCACAATGACACGTGGATGCATCCATGCACGTGGCGGCTTTCAGGTGATCGGATGAAGCGAGTTAGTTAATTTAAAGCTAGCAATGTCTGTGAATGCATTCAAAATACTAATGCTAATACCTTTCCTAGGCTGCGAGGGTGGCTGCTCCTTCAGCGCCATACCGAGTCCAGCACATTGCCTTCACATACTCCCGTGACCCTATCGATACAAAGTAAGTGCCGCGAGAGGGAAGTCCTTCACATACTGCATTCCCTAGCCTGAGCTTGTGATCCCACGCTGATAAAAATGACATTGTTCTGAAGGAAAAAGACGTGCCTACAGATTTTGGTTCGTTACTGGAGAGAAAACAACGCTTATTCGAAGCAATTCACTACTTTGCATCGTGCGCGCCGCCTGGCCCATAACCATTCGTAGTCGCGGGAGGGTGACGCATCGTGCACGTCATAAGGCAACATGCGCAGAAGCTTATGATTTTATCTCTGCATACGGCCTTTGAGTGTGCCCATTGACGAAGGCGCCATGATGCCTGGCTCGTGGATGTCGATGATGCGCAAAAGGCTAGTTTATTGTCCCGTGGTGAAATAAGCGCCATTCTAGTCAAAATTGAAGTTCCTTTCAAGATGGACGCTCCTGTGGTTCGCTCACTCGGCGCCTTTTGAACTGATCTGGCACACCTCCCATCAGTAGCGCAACCAGAGCGGAGGCTAAGGGGGCTATAGCCCATCCATCGTGCCAGAGGGGCCACTTTGGCGCGCTTTCAGCGCCGAAATTTAGCTTTGTTCGCTGGGGACAACTGGGAGCATCCTGGGAGATGGGCTCTCAAGAAATGCGTCGGTATTGGGAAAAAAAACTGCTGGGAACGAAAAATGGTCCTCGGGCATCAAAAATTCCCGTCGGGGGCCCCAAATAAATAAAGCGGGACCCGAAAATCGCGACGGGGTCCCATTATATATCGATATATATATATATATATATATATATATATATATATATATATATATATCTCTCTCTCTCTCTCTCTCTCTCTCTCTCTCTCTCTCTCTCTCTCTCTCTCTCTCTCTCTCTGTCTCTGTCTCTGTCTCTGTCTCTGTCTCTGTCTTGTCTCTGTCTCTGTCTCTGTCTCTGTCTCTGTCTCTGTCTCTGTCTCTGTCTCTGTCTCTGTCTCTGTCTCTGTCTCTGTCTCTGTCTCTGTCTCTGTCTCTGTCTCTGTCTCTGTCTCTGTCTCTCTCTCTCTCTCTCTCTCTCTCTCTCTCTCTCTCTCTCTCTCTCTCTCTCCCTCTCCTCTCCTCCATCTCCTCCATCCTCCATCTCCTCCTCTCCTCCCTCTCCCGCTCCCGCTCCGCTCCCGCTCCCGCTCCCGCTCCCGCTCCGCTCCCGCTCCCGCTCCGCTCCCGCTCCGCTCCCGCTCCCGCTCCCGCTCCCCTCCTCCCGCTCCCCTCCCCGCTCTCTCTCCCTCTCCCGCTCCTCTCCCTCTCCCTCTCCCTCTCCCTCTCCCTCTCCCTCTCCCTCTCCCTCTCCCTCTCCCTCTCCCTCTCTCCCTCTCCTCTCTCCTCTCTCTCCCTCTCTCTCTCTCCTTCTCTCTCTCTCTCTCTCTCTCTCTCTCTCTCTCTCTCTCTCTCTCTCTCTCTCTCTCTCTCTCTCTCTCTCTCTCCCTCTCTCTCTCTCTCTCTCTCTCTCTCCCTCTCTCTCCTCTCTCTCTCTCTCTCTCTCTCTCTTCCTCCCTCCATCCCTCCCCCTCTTCCTCTTCCTCTCCCTTTCCCTCTTCCTCTTCCTCTCTTTCTATTCCTATTCCTATATATATATATAGCGGGACCAAAAATTCCTGCTGGGGGCGCCACAACAAGATTGCGTCCAGCGCCAGATATCGAAACCAAAGCTCCATAAATCCGCCCAGAACCTGAAATCCCCCCCCCACCATACACAAAAATCGCACTGAGGTCACAAAAATACCGTCGTGGTCTCAGCTATACGTACAGCGGAACCATGAGAACTCGTGTCGGGGTTAGAGCATATCGGTGGTTTCAGCAATGTCACACTGAATATGTAAATCTGCACTTCATTTATATTAGTCACGATAATTACGGGCCAACCATGCATTTCTTGTGTCCGGTTTGTAATTTTCCGATTTTCCATGGTGGATAAGAGCATCGCTTTGTACGAAAACAAAAATTAAACATACCTTTCAGCTCTCTACTCAGGTGAGGCACTGCTTTAAGTACCCTCATGTACGGACCGACCCTGTACAGCAGCTTAATTAGGTCTTATTTCCTGCACCTGTTTTCTTCATATTTGTAGTTATTGTAGGATTTACCAACTTATCCCTAAATCATGGGTATTCATCTTTCATCATCATGAACATCATCAATCTTAAATGAGACGTGTCACCAACTGGAGTGCTGGTAACATCAATATATTTCGTGCGATTCTATCTTGTTCTATGGATGCACTGATCAACAGGGGTGCCAATTTTTGAAAACAAACATGGGGGATGTGGTAATGCACTCTAGATCCCTTCCCCCAACCGCAAACTCATCGGAATTCCCAGACTTTATTTTCAATTCTCAGAAACCGAATTTTTATTTGACGTTGCTATGAGCGTAAAACTACCATAAGTCATTGGGGGTTCAAATTAACATGGAGGGGGGGGGGGAGATAAGCATTGGTGGTGCCGTAGCCTCCACAACAGGATACAAATCGACGCCCCTGCTGATCAATCTATTCTCATGGCCACCTACCTACTCATCACCCATTAACAGTGAATATGGCTGAACACAGATGGACAAGAGTGATATTGAAGTGTAATGTGTGCAAATAAAACAACTGCAGTTGACGTAATCCTGCCGGGATTGCAATATTTACCCTTTCCACTCACCATGACACTAAGTACGTACCTACGTACCCGAAGCAACAATCGCCAAGGCCAAGACCTAATAAATAACCACAATAGTTCCCTTGCCAGCCATTCCGTTCGCTGCAACCAGGATCTCGCTTAAAACTCACCAGCCACATTAACCAGACCCGACTGTACGACGGAAAAAAATGCGCCACCACATCCGACGAACGCTTGGGATGAGTTCCTGCAAGCATTCGGTACCAATGCAATGGGGTCGATAAATATTCGCCTAGCGGAGGTGTTTGAACTATTATTCTTTTTCATTTTCGTCTCTTGGATGTTACGTTCTGGTAATTGTTAATCTTGGACTTTTAAAATCCTTCGATGCTACGGTTCTAGACTTTATGAACCGTGAATGTTTTGAATTTTGGATGCTTTGTTCTGTGGACGTGATATTCTTGGATTTTCTCAATTGGAATTTCTTACTTTGGATATTACGGTTGTGGATGTTCTGAAGAAACAACGTTTTGACAATCAGCAGCCAGCATAGTGTGGAATTCGTAAAACTAGTTACTTTAGACACAATGCTGATTTTTTTACACAGAAATATTGCATTAAAATTGTTACGGATTATACTTTAATATAACTCTACCATGGTTTGTTTTGCAATGTCAAGCAGCAGTTTTATAGAAATTGGATCATAGACACAATATACTATTGCATCACTATCCTGGGTTGTGACAATCGTGACAACGGGACGAAGAAGTCAGGCAATACCGACAATACGTGTTCGATTAAAAAAACGGGTAGGTACGGGCGTAATAACGCAAATAATAGCACTGCTGTTGGTTGGGAGGCTAGTGGTGGTCTCAAGCAACCTGTAAGGTGTAAGTTGCGCGTTCCAGGGTGAGCAAGGCCTGTTTCTACTTTTGTATCTGTGTGGTGCTCTGGGGTGGGTGAATACCTAGGGTTTGTTCCCGTCGCTCCACTAACCTCCACAAACCTCCACTGGTCGTTCCAGTCGCAAATCCAGTGGAGATTTTTCCTCCACCAACCTCCACCAGTGGAGCAAAAGCTCCACCAGCCAAGAAGCAGGGTCCAATCGTGATTTTTCAGTTGAGCTCAATCACAGCGCACTTGCGCCATATATTTGCGCGTAAACAACGTCCTCCATCATACAAATCTCATCTGCATGCATCAACTGAATACCAGGCTCATCCTTCGCAAAGGAAATGTGAAATTACTACAACTATGAATAGTAATCGAAGTAACAGATGCAGACCACATATGCATACGTCATTCGGCCTAAGGGAAGATGTTACTTACCGGCCGGATCCGCCGCAATTACCGTGCCCAGAAGTGCCGCCGTTCTCCCGGCGCCGACTAAAATCCTACCCGAGCCCAGGGCCTTGCTCGAGCCCAATCGACGAGGTCGGGCAAGTTGAGATGAGGAAGTCAGCATTGGGTAGAGAAGCGCCTCGGGGCCGTGGGAGCCCGGCGGGTCCAGACACGAGATTATATGCTGTACGTTAAGAAGGCATGCTGAACCAACCGCAAAACAGGGGGGAGACGATGCTCAACCGAGAGGGAAGAGAGCCTGGTTCATCCCATAGGCGAAAAGAACATCTGTGCTCCCCGCAGTCTCTAAGGACACATACATAGCCAGAAATAACGACAAATTTGGTACTTTGTATAACAAGGCATACCAGGTACAGTGTGCGACCATCTGGACAAACATTTGAAGGGCAAGTTGACCAATTTGTGATACAGCGCCAAATGCGTCCTTTTTGTCGCGTAATTCACGCCGCTATCAGCTGATTTCTCCACCGGTCGTTCCCGTGGGCAAGTCTCAACTAGCCTCCACTAGCCTCCACTGAGTTTCTTCTGGTGGAGCCACGGGAACAGACCCTAGTCGCCCACTTTGTGCATGGCCAGGGGGCCATTGGCTCCCTCGATCAATGATTTGATATTCTAATCAGGCTGAAGCTGAACATTTGCACCTATGGTCATATGCTAGATACACATTTTTTAGGAAGCCTTGTCCATCAAAGAGTTAATTTAGCTACCCAACCAAATTTGCAAAGTGACACCCACCAGAGTTGGAAACTTACTTTCTGGGTTGGGAGTCGGAGTGCAAACCGGTATCTTCCGGAGTACATTTTCATGGACATTATTTTTATGCATGGAATCTGTTTACCAGTAACCGACCAGAAAAACCTAACTCAGACCTACATAATATGCATAAGTAATATCATTCTCATTTTTGGTCAGATGAAATGTCAACATAGGAACAAGGAAGTGAACAATGGATGGCACCGCCCGGCAGTGACTCGTAATAATCAGCACTGTTTCGTTTCTCATAACTCACAGGAGCAATGCACTTTCCTTTCACTTTTGGCTCAGTACAAGGCTAGCCATATGAAAAACAAACAAAAATACTTCACACTTTACCCTCAGCTCAGAGCGCATACCTACCTACGCAGCCAATTTCCCACGTAATACGAACGCAACACCGCTACCGCACACGCCACAGTTGGATGTGATCAAAGCAAAGCATCAGTCAAGGTCTTCTGTTTACAGTATGACACTATTAACCACGTGTTCAAAGTTGCTAATGGTTATGACGTCATATAAAAATTACCTTACATTGATTGGTTGACGGACAGATTTCGTAACAGAAAACGCTAATGCAGCCAATTCTGATCGGTGCCCTCCGGGCCTCCGGAGAACGTCTCTTAAAACTGTCAAACTTTCCCACTATAGGGTGGCAGAAACACAGTTTTTCCGAGACACGGCTCCAAAGCCGGAGAACAGTGTACTCAGTGCGCATGTGCATCTTTTTGCAAGTTGTAGTCGGCGTGTTGTCGGCAATTGAGGTTGAGATTTGAGGAAATTGAGGTTCAGCAATCGGTAGTTGAGAGCTGACTGCTACAAAAAAGTGGTTAGAGTGGTGACCGTAAGTGGAATAACTGGCGTTTTTTGGGTGTATTTCTGTTGGTTTTTATTCATATCTTTGTTCCCACATTTCAATTTATGTCGGAGTACATGTGAAGCCCATCCTATCCAGTATGAACCCGGAGTGCAGAAATGTTTTCAGAGATGCAATCTCTTAAGAAGTGCCTTAATTCCCACCCTGACACCCACACCAATAAATTTGCAGATCAAGATGGGGGGGTATCTGAACACGTTCTGTTTCCTGAACACCTACCTTTAGTCGTCTCCCACATCATGTTCAGTGTATAAATACCAAAAAGATGGTGGTATTCATAAATGGTGGACCTGTCTCTACCAAAATATGAAAGTCTGATCACATAGTTATACCTATTCTTTGTATACGGAGGTTGCGAAGTTCACAGGAACCATTTTAGGCTTCCAAGAGTAGTTGGCTTAGGGAAGCCATAAGGAAGTGACTTTAAATTTTTTTTTTGCAATTACACCAGCATTTTTTAGTGGCTACTAATCAGAGTGGGAAACTTACTTTCCGGGTTGGGAGTCGAAGTGCATCCCGATTTCTTCAGTAGTACATTTTCATGAACAGTATTTTTTTTTATGCATGGAATCTGTTTACCAGTAACCGACCGGAAAAACCTAAATCAGTACCTACATAATATGCATCAGTAATATCATTCTCATTTTGGGTCAAATCAAATGCCAAAACATACAAACAAAGAAGTGAACAATGGATGGCACCGCCCAGCAGTGACCCATAATAATCGGCACTGTTTCGTTTCTTATAACTCACAGGAGAAATGCGTTTTCCTTTCACTGTTGGTCTCAGTACAAGTCTAGCCATATGAAAAACAAACAAAAATACTTCACACTTCACCCTCAGCTCAGAGCGCATACCTACCTACGCAGCCAATTTCCCATGTAATACAAACGCAACTCCGCTACTGCACATGCCACAGTTGGATGTGATCAAAGCAAAGGATCAGTCAAGGTCTTGTGTTTACTGTTAACTTGTGTGGACACTGTTAACCATGTGTTCAAAGTTGCTAATGGTTATGACCAGTGTTGGAAAAACTGGCATTTGTTGGTGTTATGCATACCAATAAATTTTGTACTCCAGGATTGTGACTGGACAAAATGAAATATTTTGTACTCCAGAAGGGAAAAGGAAGAACAACATTGTTTGGTTGAGTTCTACCACTCTAAGTCCATACCTGAAAACAACTAGCAGTTTCAGCAGTCCGTATGCGCCCACTCACCAACAATCCCTGTCGACCATAACAAAACTTTGAAACGCGTACAGCCTGTATAGCATGCCATATCAAGACATGTTTCTCGGTGTTGCGCTAAAAACGTCTCCGCTGTCCAGTTACAACTGTCAGCATGTGACGTCATGTGAGAAGATCCTACTTTTGTGTCAATATCGTCAATATTTAATTAAATATGTATTCAATATTTATTCAATATTTATTCAATATTTATCAATATTTATTGTTATATATTATGCATTTATATTAATCAACATTTATTCAATATTTATTATTCTGAGTCATGGGCAAGAAGTACAAATATCCCTAGTTGGCAAAACTGGCGGTACTTGGTATCGCCGGAGTAAATATTTCAGGCCTCGTTTGGCAATTAAGATGCTTTGAATGCGCAATCGAAGGTCATTTTGTTAAAGAGACAACTTTTTTAGACACCATGAGCCCGTTCAATGCAAAAAAGTCGCTATATTTCCTCAAAGTGGCTTTGGAGCAATGAAGTTCTCCGAGGTGACCACACCAAGAAACCAATGCCATTTGTGAACTTATGCAGTGTTGGAAAAACTGGCGTTTGTTGGTGTTATGCATACCAATAAATTTTGTACTCCAGGATTGTGACTGGACAAAATGAAATATTTTGTACTCCAGAAGGGAAAAGGAAGAACAACATTGTTTGGTTGAGTTCTACCACTCTAAGTCCATACCTGAAAACAACTAGCAGTTTCAGCAGTCCGTATGCGCCCACTCACCAACAATCCCTGTCGACCATAACAAAACTTTGAAATGCGTACAGCCTGTGTAGCATGCCATACCAAGACATGTTTCTCGGTGTTGCGCTAAAAACGTCTCCGCTGTCCAATTACAACTGGCGGCATGTGACGTCATGTGAGAAGATCCTACTTTTGTGTCACTATATCGTCCATATTTAATTAAATATGTATTCAATATTTATTCAATATTTATTCAATATTTATCAATATTTATTGTTATATATTATGCATTTATATTAATCAACATTTATTCAATATTTATTATTCTGAGTCATGAGCAAATATCCCTAGTTGGCAAAACTGGCGGTACTTGGTATCGCCGGAGTAAATATTTCAGGCCCCGTTTGGCAATTAAGATGCTTTGAATGCGCAATCGAAGGTCATTTTGTTAAAGAGACAACTTTTTTAGACACCATGAGCCGTTCAATGCAAAAAAGTCACTTTATATTTCCTCAAAGTTGCTTTGGAGCAATGAAGTTCTCCGAGGTGACAACACCAAGAAACCAATGCCATTTGTGAACTTATGAATGACTGTCCAATAATATTTTTGAAATCTGTGCTAAGATAAATTGTGCGCCTTGAAATATAACTGCATTTGGAGTTCATCAGTGTCGGTGAAGGGTCTGTAATACCTGTTCCGATTTTACTCCGACCCATCTGTTGCCGGCCCGGTAATCCGCCGTAGTTCTACCGCTGGGGTAAGCGAATCAGACCCGGCTCTATTTTCCAGTACATCTTTGACAACTTGGGAGGGACGGGCTGATGGAGTTGGTGAGTGTTTGTGGGTTGATTATTTTTTAGGTTTGTGGTGTGGGTACCCAAATGTGTACTGGCAGTGATAGCTAAGTGTGCCCATTCGGTTTCACTCTCTGTCGATTGTCATCATGAGATGTGAAGTCGTATTTCCATAAGTTTGGATCACACTGGCGAGTGTGGCAGGAAGTGGCGCACGATAGAGACCATTGTTCAGAGAAGTAGGGGTTGGCTGTGGTGTTTGCCACGCCTGGTTTTTCTCCCCTGTTGTAAATAGATCAGCCAGAAGGTTTTGTTTGCCTGGTGCAGAGGTTGGTGGTGAAGGTGGAATGGTGTAAAGCCTTGGCTCGGCGGTTGTCATGGGTTTCGATTCCTCGTGGTGCCCGCCATCCCTCCCAGGGTCCACTGATGGGGCCCACCCCCAGTTAATTGTATCTTGCTGTGAGGAGCTTGTAAAACCATTTTCATCATTTTAAACTCATCTTTCTACTGGAAGTCTTCCTGATAGTTAGAAAACCTCACAAGTTATTCCCATTTTTAAAAAGGGTTCAAGGCATGATGCACTACATTATTGCCCAGTGAGTCTTACTTGTGTCCCATGTAAAATTATGGTGTGGTAAAACGTGTAATTGTTGAGCATGTAACAGCATGAAATGCTAACATTGATTTGTAATTCCATTAAAGCAATGCTACCTAATTATGGACAACTCCTCATTTTTTTTACTGCAGCAAAATTTTGGGCATGGATGTTTGCCAAGATGTTTATGCATACAACAATGCTAACATTGGTTTTCAGCCCCATTAAAACAAGGTTAATTGTCGGCAAGTGCATTGCTATTTTTGTATTCCAGCTCAACATTTTGTACTCCAGTTAAAAATTATGTACTCCACTACCAAGAAAAAAATATGGAAATCCTACACTGAACTTATGAATGACTGTCCAATAATATTTTTGAAACCTGTGCTAAGATAAATTGTGCGCCTTGAAATATAACTGCATTTGGAGTTCATCAGTGTCGGTGAAGGGTCTGTAATACCTGTTCCAATCTTACTCCGACCCATCTGTTGCCGGCCCGGTGATCCGCCGTAGTTCTACCGCTGGGGTAAGCGAATCGGACCCGGCTCTATTTTCCAGTACATCTTTGACATAACTGTTGGGAAGGACTGGCTGATGGAGTTGGTGAGTGTTTGTGGTTTGATTATTTTTTAGGTTTGTGGTGTGGGTACCCAAATGTGTACTGGCAGTGATAGCTAAGTGTGCCCATTCGGTTTCACTCTGTCGATTGTCATCATGAGATGTGAACTCGTATTTCCATAAGTTTGGATCACACTGGCGAGTGTGGCAGGAAGTGGCGCACGATAGAGACCATTGTTCAGAGAAGTAGGGGTTGGCTGTGGTGTTTGCCATGCCTGGTTTGTCTCCCCTGTTGTAAATAGATCAGCCAGAAGGTTTTGTTTGCCTGGTGCAGGGGTTGGTGGTGAAGGTGGAATGGTGTAAAGCCTTGGCTCGGCGGTTGTCATGGGTTTCGATTCCTCGTGGTGCCCGCCATCCCACCCAGGGTCCACTGATGGGGTCCACCCCCAGTTAATTGTATCTTGCTGTGAGGAGCTTGTAAAACCATTTTCATCATTTTAAACTCATCTTTCTACTGGAAGTCTTCCTGATAGTTAGAAAACCTCACAAGTTATTCCCATTTTTAAAAAGGGTTCAAGGCATGATGCACTACATTATTGCCCAGTGAGTCTTACTTGTGTCCCATGTAAAATTCTGGTGTGGTAAAACGTGTAATTGTTGAGCATGTAACAGCATGAAATGCTAACATTGATTTGTAATTCCATTAAAGCAATGCTACCTAATTATGGACAACTCCTCATTTTTTTACTGCAGCAAAATTTTGGACATGGATGTTTGCCAAGATGTTTATGCATACAACAATGCTAACATTGGTTTTCAGCCCCATTAAGACAAGGTTAATTGTCGGCAAGTGCATTGCTATTTTGTATTCCAGCTCAACATTTTGTACTCCAGTTAAAAATTATGTACTCCACTACCAAGAAAAAAATATGGAAATCCTACACTGGTTATGACGTCACATACAAAATACCTTGCATTGATTGGTTCACAGACAGATATCAGAACAGAAAATGCTGACGCAGCCAATTCTGATCGGTGGCCTCCGGGACTCCGGAGAACGTCTCTTAAAACTGTCAAAGTTTCCCACCATAAGGTGGGAGGAACGCAAGTATTCCGAGACGCGGCTCCAGAGCCAGAGAACAGTGTTCTAAGTGTGCATGCGCATCATCCTGCAAGTTGCTGTTGGCACGTTGTTGTCAGCAATTCCGGTGGTTGAGATTGATGGAGTGTGTGAAGATGTGGTCCGGCTGCTGACTGCTACAAAAAGTGATTAGTTTGAGTGGTGACCGTAAGTGGAATAACCAGCGTTTTTTTGGGTGTCGTTCTGTTTGTTTTTATTGATATCTTTGTTCCCACATTTGTGTCGGAGTACATGTAAAGCCCATCCTATCCAGTATGAACCTGGAGTGCAAAAATGTTTTCAGAGATAAAATATCTTAAGAAGTGCCTTTATTCCCACCCTGCTACTAATAGCTTGTACCACAACAGCTACAGTGAGTTAATCCTGAACAACATTTTCATGTTCAGAATACGGCACACCACTATAAAATAATTATGTTTTAAAATTGCTCTTTGCAAGTGGTTAGAGGACTTTCATTGAAAGGAACTGTTTGAATATGGATAGCTTGCTCATTTTTGTGTTCAGTAAACACAGTACAATTACTGGTTCAGCCATACAGAAGCAGCAGTAGAGCTATTTGTTGCATAATGACTTAAGTGTTCAGAACCCCCCCCTCTTCCCCTACCTTGATTTTTTGGATTTGTTTTTCTTCAATGTGATGCTTTTTAATATGATTAAGATGATGCGACCACTCATTTTCTCCACAAATGATTACTTTTAAGTCAATGGTGATCAATACAATTGATGACAAAGGCATGGCAAAGAGGAAATGTGCTATGATATTAATGGTATTTTATGAGTTAATATTGCAAGCATTTACATACCTTAATAGGATGGTCCAGGATGTGGCTTGTTTGATCGTACCTTGAAGGTGTCAGACTAGGTGGGTTTACAGCAGCAGGCAATTTGCTCCCCAGTCTAGTCACTTTTGATCCTTCCAAGTCATTCCTGGCTTCAACTAAAACATTCCAGACATGAACTATGAAATTACATTGGAGAACATTTAATATTAATAAGAATTGATTTCAATCAATTTTCTCAGCTTTTTCGTTCACAAAAGTTGTTGCTTGGTGGTGGGAATAAAAAGATTTGGGATGGATTGTGTTTAGTATAATTTTCCTTAAACCATTTTATATTCAGAAACCCATATCCCAATAGACTGCAAGTAGCAAATGAGTTGGTGCACGAGCATCCTACTCATGGAGTATGTTGTGAATATTTATTAGTTGTGCGGTGTGAGCATGTCTGGAGTATCAGGTACGGCTTATGAACTTGGTTGACATCGATTAGGTAAACTTTTGTTATCATTTTCTCCACAGTTGCTCAGGAAGTTGGCTTATAACCACATCCTTCGCTAATTTAACCATAGCGCGAATTTGTCATATGGCAGTCATTCGTTGGCTGCCAGGTACTGTGGAGCTGAGTGCAGTCTCCACGTAAATCAGAAAGCGTATTGTAATTTGCTTATATTCGTAAGTTTAATTCTACTTATTTCAGCAGCAGTAAACCATATTTTGTTATTAAAACTGATGTTAGAATTAGATTTCGTGATCACTTTTAATTTATGAAGATCATTATGCTGGGTCTTCTCCCTCTATCTTGTTCCTGAGACCAAGTGACCCGGGAACAAAAAGCCACTGTAAAACCGCCTACTGACCAGCATGGTGCTCAGCAGGGTGGGAATTAAGGCACTTCTTAAGAGATTTTATCTCTGAAAACATTTTTGCACTCCGGGTTCATACTGGATAGGATGGGCTTCACATGTACTCCGACAAAAATGTGGGAACAAAGATATCAATAAAAACAAACAGAACGACACCCAAAAAAAACGCTGGTTTTTCCACTTATGGTCACCACTCAAACTGATCACTTTTGTAGCAGTCAGCACCCGGACCACAGCTTCACACACTCCATCAATCTCAACCACCGGAATTGCCGACAACAACGCGCCAACAGCAACTTGCAAGATGGTGCGCATGCGCACTGAGAACACTGTTCTCCGGCTCTGGAGCCCCGTCTCGGAATACCTGTGTTTCTGCCACGGTATAGTGGGAAACTTTGACAGTTTTAAGAGACGTCTCCGGAGTCCCGGAGGCCACCGATCAGAATTCGCTGCGTTAGCGTTTCCTGTTCTGAAATCTGTCTGTCAGCCAATCAATGCAAGGTATTTTGTATATGACGTCATAACCATTAGCAACTTTGAACACATGGTTAACAGTGTCCACACAAGTTAACAGTAAACACAAGACTTTGACTGATCCTTTGCTTTGATCACATCCAACTGGCGTGTGCGGTAGCGGAGTTGCGTTCGTATTACGTGGGAAATTGGCTGCGTAGGTAGGTATGCGCTCTGAGCTGAGGGTGAAGTGTGAAGTATTTTTGTTTGTTTTTCATATGGCTAGCCTTGTACTGAGACCAACAGTGAAAGGAAAACGCATTTCTCCTGAGTTATAAGAAACGAAACTGCTGATTATTACGGGTCTCTGCCGGGCGGCACTTCTTTGTTCGTATGTTTGGGCATTTGATTTGACAAAAAATGACTGATATTACTTATGCATATTATGTAGGTACTGATTTAGGTTTTTCCGGTCGGTTCCTGGTAAGCAGATTCCATGTATAAAAAAATAATGTCCATGAAAATGTGCTCCGGAAGAAATCGGTATGCACTCCGACTCCCAACCCGGAAAGTAAGTTTCCCACTCTGGTGCTCAGACTGTGGCTTATAAAGCTTTGATGCTTTGATAAAAAAAATTACTAGTCTTATGGCTGTAGAATTCCTTCAAAGACAAATACTGCCAGACCTTGAAACAATCTGGGCAAATAACCTTGCTGATAGTGACAGTGTTGCCAAAACATTATAAATTGCATGATTGTCCTCAAAAGAAAGCTGAATAATTTTGTGAGGCACTGGAGTAGAACAGATACCTACACAGCAAAGCCGTCCTTACAGTGATACTGCATTGCTGCATGCGGCTTGTCTGCTGACTCTTCTGTTTCAAGTTCCAATTTCATGAATTCAAATAATACATATGAATAGATAAATTATATAAAAATATAACCTAACCTAACCTAGACTAAGATAGTGTAGCATGCTATTATATTATCACATAATATAATCTAACCTAACAACCTAACCAGAACAACCAGAATCATCCCAAACAAACTACCACCACTATGTCATTAAATCTTTGAGAACATTGCCATCTCTGCCATTAATGCTAACAGCATCACAAGGAATTTCTGGCCTTGAGCAAAGGTTCTGGAAGCATGTTGTTGCAAGTGTTCCACATTTCAAGAATGCATGTGAAATTAAGCAAAAAACAAGGTTTTCTATGTGAAAGAGTATTGAATCAAGTGCATGAAGCATTTAATTCCTTCTTTATCTCATCTGACACACCAGGTATATATACAATTGGTGGTATAATTAGAGATCAAGGTAAATTTTGATTCTTTGGAATTCCTATTTTGAACACGGTATTTTAATGTAAAAATGATGATGATACCACTCATTTTCTCTGCAAATGACTGAATAGAATGCAATGCAACTCTGCACAGACCTGCTGGCATTCATTGTGAAACTTTTAGTGGAAAGCTTGTTGTCAGGCCATGCTGACCTGAGACTGTTCTTTGTAAACTTGTCATGGCGGATTTCCACAGATTTTTGCACTTTTTCAAGTTTGGGCCCAAATAGATATGCACCCTTATGAAATTGCCATCACAGTGTCCCACATTTAGTTTCTAAGTCCAACGAGAGGTTGCGTGATCCTGTAGCATTCACACGCTCCTGTGCAGGTGTGGTTAAGTCACATGGAATCAGTATGGGGTTTTGGTTTTTGGGCCTTGAAAACAATGTGGCCCTGTGGGACAACATGACCACCAAATTCGAAATCAGCACCCATAGTTATCCCAAAACCAGCTTTGACCCACATTGATCCAATGTGCCTGTGTTGACCTTCAGTCAATAAAGGTCAGCTAGCTAAAGGTCGTCCAAACTATTCCATATGGTAATCCTGGGTGCTGAATTCGAATTCAGCATGAATCGTTACCCTCCAGGGACCACAATTATGGGTTTGGAACCCAAAAACCAATACCCCGTATTGACTCTGACTTGAACTAACCTGCACAGGTACCTATTAATGTTATAGGATCATGCGGCCTGTCAGTGGACTTTACATTGTGTGGAAAACGGTGACATGTAATTCTTAAGGATATCATGCATGGTTTGCGATCTATTTTGGTCCAAGCTTGACGAACATGAAATCAGCCGAAATCCGCTGGGACATTCCCAAAGAAGTGCCACAGTCCAGTACCCTGACCCGACCTGACAAGGTATTGCATATCGCCATCTTCGCCAGCGTCGGGTGGTGTTGTCAACAGAGCATTTCCAGACGGAGAAACCAGTCGAACCAGCTGGCCACCCAATCGGTTGAGTTTATCGGCTCAGCTAAAGTCTGAAAAATACTAAGACAAAGTTTTAAGTACACGTCCGGGACGGTCAGGCGTCTATCTCGCCAATGCCGGTGCCTTTCCAGACACGTGTGTAACTTCAGAATGTAGGTGCCCTCCTTGGCTATTCGGGCACTGCTCTTCGCTATATGCGAGCAATTATTGGATACATATGCTCCTCTTCCGACGAGATATGCGTCCTTTTTGGTAGTTGGGTGTTTTGATAATGTAGGCACCTTCTCCGGCCAGCTCGTGCCCTCTTCACAGTCAGACGCTTTTTTCGCCAGGTGATGACTGTTGAAAATAAAGGTGCCGTTTCGGATAGTTGCCATCCCTAGTGCAAAATTAGGCCCCCTCCTAGGACACTAGCGCCTCTCATGACTACTGGTACAGGTACCCTTCTGGGCGCCAGTCTTTAAAACGTAAGCTCCCAAGAACTTAATGCCTGGTGGTCTAGGGGTAAGATGCTCGTCTCACAATCGAAAAGTTGTGGGTTCGAGTCTCACCTGTCGCTACTCTTCGCCCGCGACCAATGGGCGTGAGAGATTGGCGACGCTATATGACTTAACGGTCGACGTGTCGTAAAACCAATAACCAAACCGACCCCAAAGCATGCTAGTGAAATATACAAATATATTATGTCTTAACCCTTCCAGTCTTTTCGGTCAGATCATCACACCCCTGTCTCGGAGGGGGATCATTATGGTCCCCTAACTTTCAAACTAAGCATCGCACGACAACGAAAGAGGTGTCATCGTAAAGTGCTTGACTAGTAGTGCCAGAAATCACCCCCAAATATACTCCCCTTAAAAAGTAACGTCACTACGGGGGTTTATGTGGTCACAACTTGTCATGTTTTTGGCTCTGGGGCAGTTATAAATTATTCATGAATAGGGTGGAATATACCAGTTTCTGAATGCTGAATTGACATCTCTTCCAACAAAATATCACCATCTGGGCGCTGTATGACCAACGCAGTCGATGCGCCCTTAAGCCCAAATAACCAACCAAAATATCACCATCGTGCTTCTCATGAGTCTTTATAAAGTCTTCAATCAAATTTCGAACAGTATCTTTTTGGTAAGTATTATGCTTATATTCGCCATTGCAGATTGTGATGCACAAAAATCTCTTAACACAACTCCAGGTTGGATACTTACCTGTTTTGTGGTCTGTTGCACAATATCGGTCGATAAGGATAGGTATTATGCATCTTTATCGCTAAAATAGTTATCTCCCTAAGTTAGGTATCTCAAAACAAATGGGAAATGTGCACATATAAGTACACTGGGGAATCAAAATTGTGTTTGAAAAACTTATGTTATGTCAAGTGACATCCTTGGTTAATTTTGGCATCCTGCTGTGCTCATTTCGTCATCTCACATCTGAGGAAAACCATTATTTTAGCAATTCTCTGGGAGTTCATTTTGGGGAAGATGTTGAAAACAAAACTTATTTGGAATCAGAAAAGAAGGCGAAGTCGTCCATGGTCCCAAAATGTTTCATCCACCCCAAAATATTTTTTCCTTCAGTTGTAAGTTTTTGATGTTTTTATTAATCGTATTCTAATCGTTTGAGCACTCAGAGAAACCTTGTTCTAAGTAAGCCTAGCATCATAAGAAGTGCTTATTTTAGCCAGAACCTTTGATTTTAGCCCAAATGGGCAAATATGCAAAACAGATGTCATGAAAAAATGTGTACAAAAATATCATTCATTCCTCTGGTGTGTTTTGTTTCGTCCCTAAAGATAAGTAGACGCTGACAGCTTCATTAAAATATATTTCCCCATTAAGGCGTGACGACTGGTTGAACGCTTTTGGAGGTGAACTCACTTGACTTCGACTAGCTCGGTGACCGTGGATTACCTGACCTCAGAATTTCCACACATGTCAAATTGATGTGGGAAAAAGTATGGCAAATTTCTGCGCGTTCCCGCGCGAGGTTTTTCACTGTCCGAGGAATACCTTAGAGAGGGGCCGATACAGACTTCCAGAAACGGCGAGGGTTAAGGATTACGTGACAAGCAAGGCCAGATCAAGGAATTTCAATGCAGCGGCGCCTTTGTCTGGTGGGTTAGGCTTTTTTTCGGGTCAGAGTGCCACCAATAGGGAAAATCAATGGGATGAACTCAGTCTTCAGGGGACGAGTGGTTTAGGGGTAAGATGCTTGTCTCACAATCGAAAGATTGTGGGTTCGAGTCTCACCTGTCGCTACTCTTCGCCCGCGACCAATCGGCGTGAGAGATTGGCGACGCTATATGACTCAACGGTCGACGTGTCGTAAAACCAATAACCAACCAACTCAAACTTCACCAAGAGGAACCAACCAACTCAAACTTCACCAAGAGGCCTACATTTTTCAGCGAGGTGACTGGCCAAAAGAGAGAGAGAGAGAGGAGAGAGGTTGCATTCGACTGTTCCGAAGATAATGCAGTTCTGGGGGACACATCTTTAGTGGCTCCCTCTGAATCCCGGGGCATGTTTTAAGAATCCTTCACCGGGAGACGAAAGCGTGAAGAAATGCCGAATACCAATAATTTGGTCGGGATTTGCGAAACTACCACTAAAATTAATACATTTTCAGATGACTGAGGGATTTTCCTCAATAGTTAGCAGGTCAAAATAGGCTCTGCTGGGTGCGTCACTGGGATCAAGTGGCCCGGGTGAAGTGGCCGTGATTTTAGCTTAAAGTACTGTAAACAATATCACGTTTGGTGAAAGTCTAGTAGTGATGCCAAGCAGAATGCCAAGCAGTGCACTGGCACAATGGTTTCAACTTATGTTCTAGTGCTACCTACATAATTTAATTGTCGAACTGCAGCGCATAGCTTTCGATATTTGTTGTTTTAAGAGGCTTGGTGCCCAGGGAAAGTAACCGGTTTTAGTGAGTTCACCAAGAGGGTGCGATACCCCTTGCTCGTGCAAGGGAGTAGCGCCCCATGCGTTACGCTGCCCCTGCTCGTAGCTCTTTCCACTTTGTTCTTATGCGGAAAATTTGTCTCCAAAAATATTGGGCATATACCTCCATGTGCTTGGACATATTTTGTATAGTGTATCAGGTTCCTAGCCAAATTGTGGTGTAAAAATATGCACTGCATGAGTGTAAGGCCGGATTCAGTATTTGACCTCAGAATACCATGTGACCCACCATGACATCCATTTTGTCTTTATTCACGGATGTCCTTGGCTATCCTAGGACGTCGCATGACGGCACTCAAATTCAGCCTCTGCACTGCCTAATTTGATGTTGCTCAACTGAGATCGATATTTGCCAAGTAGGCTAACTTTTAAGCTTTGGACTGGCCTGTGACTTCACATGCAACACTTATGATACACATCATCTCAATACTCTACTCATCAATATGCGTATCATCTTGAGCTCTGTCGTTTGCCGCCAAATGCAACGATATCGGCACATCACTTTTCAATTTAAACAGATGGCAAAATCTGCCCCCACCGCCTCCCCCAATGGGCAGACTTACATTGTTCTTCCGCATAGAAGTCCTTCGAAAATAGCATGCCTCGATCTTTATTCTCTTCATTGATATCCAGTTTACTACCTTCCATCGTGTATATAAGTGTCCCATCTCAATCATTCAGATACATAGCTTTATACTGATAGTTGTAGGACATCTGCACCAGCCAGCTATTATATTTAATCTAAGTCGTGCTGAATATTGCTACATTCATCGCTATGGTTAACCATTCCTGCCAGTTTGTTGTCATCAGCAATTTTAAACACAATAATTTAAGCCCTGCCTCAATGTTGTTCACACAGATGATGAAGAGAAGTAGACATAGAACCCACTCACACTAACCAGAAGAGGAATAACTCTTCTAGTCGTCGAGATGAGGGCAGGGCAGGAGAAGTCACTTTGACTGGGTGGAACTCAGGTTTACGCCTGTGAGTGTACCAGAACTAAGCCATCGAGAGAGAAGGATACGGAGAGAGAGAGAGAGAGAGAGAGAGAGAGAGGAGAGAGAGGAGAGAGAGAGAGAGAGAGAGAGAGAGAGAGAGAGATATAGATATAGAGAGAGAGAGATAGAGAGAGAGAGAGAGATAGAGAGAGAGAGAGAGAGAGAGATAGAGAGAGAGAGAGAGAGAGAGAGAGAGAGAGAGAGAGAGAGAGAGAGAGAGAGAGAGAGAGAGAGAGAGAGAGAGAGAGAGAGAGAGAGAGAGAGAGAGAGAGAGAGAGAGAGAGAGAGAGAGAGAGAGAGAGAGAGAGAGAGATAGATGAATGCAAGACGAGGGGTTTTCAAGCCCTGCCTAGAACCCTTATGCTTCAAAAACTGAGAACTTTTAATTTCGAAGGCTGTCTATTGAAAACAAAATGTTTGCCATTTCTAATACCACCACCACGAACACGACGCGAATGCCGCGCCTTCGTTACTGTATCTGGCTGACCGGCCACAAAGGTATAGAACCAAATGTATGTTGCACTTCTGGTGTGGTATAGCATGCATCCTCTGATGTGTCTATGTTTACAGGTGCGCTGCACAGGTCGATTTAAGCAACTGGGCAACCATGCCTGATGAAGTGAAAACCTCCAAGTCATTTGCTGGCATACCAGAGGCACAATTTCTAGAAGATGTTGACACCTTCATGAAAGAGCAAGGGTCAGAAGTGACTGTGGAAATGATTCTCAAACGGCTAGAGGAACAACATCAAAAATATAAATTCATGGAGCTCAACCTCGTGTCGAGAAGGAAGCGACTGAAGTCCCAGATTCCCGACATCGAGGGGTCGCTGAAGATTGTTTGTCAGATGCAGGAACAAAAGGGCAAAGCGGGGGTCATATCGTCCCACTTTCTCCTATCTGACCAGGTATATGCAAAAGCGGAGACGTCGTCCTCGGACTCTGTGTGTCTGTGGTTGGGAGCGAATGTCATGCTGGAATACTCTCTTGATGATGCCAACAAACTGCTATCTGACAATCTCAACAACGCGCAAAAGAATCTGAGTCAGGTGGACCACGACCTGGACTTTTTGCGGGATCAGTTCACTACTGTGGAGGTCAACATGGCGCGGGTCTACAACTGGGACGTGAAGAAGCGACAGGCAGCAAAAGCAGCCGCTGAGGCCGCGTTGTAAATGTGATAGCAGCTGCTTCCAGTGCGCGCCTCTTTCATCATGTGTGCTTTCTGTTCCACCTCTGTTTCACTCAATAGTTCGCCATGCTTGTTTCCTAATCTGCGACGCATCTTATTGAATGGCTCACATGACTGAATAGCTGCCGCTGCCGAACATGAGCTAAACTCAATTGCAATGTGCATGATCTACCCTTACTCTTTGCAGTACTGGAATACAGTGCGAAATTAATGCATCATTTTCATCGTTTGAGCAGCTCGTCGGCCGTCGCTCGACTCACCGGATAGTACAGTCGTATAATATACTTCCGGGAATATCTATTGATGTGCAAGTCACTCGGATGATAGCGAATTTTGTTGGAAAGGCAACTGACCACTTCGGAGCCTCTCGCCGTATTTCTTCCATGCCATGCACAATGTGCATATTTACAAACATGTTTTGCACTTCACGTTTCAGCATTTATCCTGTTAGACTGGGGCGATCTTCAGCTCGGGTATGATGAGTTGGGAGAGCGAGAAGCTTGAGCGTAAGCGCACATTGTTTTTTTGTTTTTTTGAATTTGAAGGACGCTTCGACCAATTTGCACAAGAGTATGTGCAAGTTATCCCAGAAGTTACGATGATGCCGGTTGCATCATTACAGAAAGCCGTGTCTCAGCTTGTGTTCGCAGTGACTGGCAGTCAATACTCCCAAACCTCGCAGTCAATACGGCTCGGCCTCAATACTAAAGTGCTATAATTTACGGAATTAATACACGATTACTAATTATCCTACTCGCCATGGGTGTAGACTGGGGAGGAGTTTTTTTGCGTATTCATCATGTTCAAAGCAAGCTCGTCATCAAGCGTATGGTGTACCTGATGTACCTAATTAGTATGCGCAAAATACATCACATATCCCTCCCATCGCAAGTCAGGTGATGGTTCTCGTCATGAGAATGGCCATGGACTGGATAGGGCGGACAAGAGGGGTTTAGGGCGATTCCTTCCCTGCAATATCATAGGCGTAATGTTGTTTTCACAAAGATGGGAGATGGGCGCTGTATAACCTATGCAGTTGATGCGCCCCTAAGCCCCAATAACAACAACAAATATGGGGAGGGTAGTTTTGAAGTGCAACCTAACCACACACCAGCTGGCTAGTGGCTTGACTTTCAGTGGATATTCAACATCCCAGGCACGTTGGTAACTCGAGAATGTGTCCTACACCGTGCTCCACGGCAAAAATGTGTAATTGTTCCCTCTGTAGCGAATCTCGTGGTGATACCCCGACACCAAAAATATGGATTAGTTCCATGTCTGACTTCCAAGATCATAATCTTGCTCTGTCGCGGACAATCCGCAAACACGTGAAATGTCACCGAGAATACCATACTGTTTTGCTCAGAAATAACACAAAGGGGTATGCTCTTCTGCATAGATTTGGGGGAGAGGGGGCTGACATGTCAAAATATCGGGAGGGTCTAAAAAAACAGACGCCATCTCACATACACCGTTCGACAGACACCATCTCGCAGACATGGCCGATCTCGGCAACCGCCGGCTCGATCTTCATGAAACCTTCACCAAACGATCGGTCGTGTGTCAGAGGCGTATGGTTTGGACTTTCGTGACCTTGGGTCAGGTCAAAGATCACAAAATCGTCGAAAGAACAATTTTTGGCTTACAAACATGGCCGATCTCAGCAACCGCTGGCTCGATCTTCATGAAACATTCACCAAACGGTCTGTAAGCCCAAATCTTGTTTTTCGACGATTTGGTGACCTTTGTCCTGATCCAAGGTCACGAAAGTCCAATCCGCATGGCTCTGGCACACGGCCGATCGTTTGGTGAAGTTTTCATGAAGATCGAGGCAGCGGTTGCCGAGATCGGCCATGTCGGTAAGCTTTTTTTTCGACGATTTGGTGACCTTTGACCTGACTGAAGGTTACGAAAGTTCAAACCGCACGCCTCTTGCACACGGCCGACCGTTTGGTGCAGGTTTCATGAACATCGAGCAACCGGTTACCGAGAGCGGCCATGTTTGTAATCCAAAAATCTTGTTTTTTTTTCTTCGGATTACAGAAATCTTGTTTTTTTTCGATGGACGCTAAATGACCTTGTAGTCGGCGCGCCCTTAAGCCCAAATAACCAACTTGTTTTTTTCGACGATTTGGTGACCTTTGACCTGACGCAAGGTCTCGAAAGTCCAAATCGCACGCCTCTGGCACACGGCCCATCGTTTGGTGAAGGCTGCATGAAGATCGAGCCGGCGGTTGCTGATATCGGCCATGTCTGCGAGATGGTGTCTGTTGGTTGGTTATTTGGGCTTAAGGGCGCATCGACTGCGTTGGTCATACAGCGCCCAGAGATGGTGTCTGTCGAACGGTGTATGTGAGATGGTGTCTGTTTTTTAGACCCTCTCCGAAATATCATCCTTCAAGCCAGGTTTACGGGAAAATTTCATCTGGAAGTACCCATAAAACGTGGGATTGCCTCTGCACTTTGTTCAGGCGCAACATCCAGGATTTCTTGGCGAATGATAGGCGTGCTAATGATGAACGGGAAGCAAGGTTTGATGTCTGGCATCTGGTAATAGTAAATGGATTGTTTGGCCAGTAGCTTCAACTGATCGCCTACTTCCGCTGCGGTACTGCCCAGCGTCCAGGGCGAACTTAACTAGTCTAGTCGGACACAATACTTTCAGTGGCTTCCATCATGATTATCATGAAGAGAGAAACAATAGGAGGGACTATGACTCCCATGCCCTTGGATTTTTGTCTATTAACACGCGCCCTGGAGGGCCTCTGAAAATTACGCGCACTGGAGGGGGGGGGGCGGATTCCGCCCCCATAAGATCTCGGCTCCTATTAAAGCTGGAGGAACGAAATTCGCAGGGTGGATGGGTACGGTAGTGAACTGTATAGTGTGCGAATTTAATGGCCTTAGGTCAATATCTTCAAGGTCCAATGAGGTCACATTTGTCAAAATTTTCTTGTTTTGCGTGGCTTGTCTCGTCATTGTTATGGGTCGCTGTGATTGTGTTTAAATGCTCCAAAATGGGCATCAATGATGTTTCGGACATTACTAATGATGCAATACAGATGCTAGATCCGACATTTGACCTCAGGTCACCTATATAGCAGCACTTTACCAGGTCAGTTACCTGTCTCAGTTACCGGAACCGGGCCGCCCGCCCGACTGCTCCGTCGGGCAGCTCGGCGCAATCGGCTTCGCGAAGAAAGGGGTGAAGTACATGAATAAAGTATGGAAATGCAATGACAAACGGTACAAATGACGAACAGTAGTACATTTATGACGACATTCCAGTTGACCAAGTTTGGTTCCATTAACCTGTCATGAACTTGACCCGACTTGACCTCGGTGACCTAACATAACCTTGAAACTATATAGCATATCAATATACATCAAAGAAGTCGCTAGTGTTGCCAAGAACACTTCCCTTTTGCGGATATACGGGAAGCGAATCATCGCTGATTTTTGTGGTCCGGTGCGATGAATTTTTTGTACTTTAACGGCCCCAACTCGAAAAATTTGTGGGCAGATTTCGATTTGTCTTGCTTTAAGCGACGCGCCGGTCATTTCTAAGCAGGTTCGCAAAAATTGGCGTATATCGACCGGTAAAATCTGGTGTTATGTACGAGAAACCGGAGGGGTGGGCGGATTTCGCCCCCCCCCGTGCGCGTGTTAACCGAGGATGCGGCTTAACGGCCCCACTCGGCATCACTCAGCAGGGTCTATTTTAGGATGCTAGCTGGGGAAGGGAGAGAGATATCGATTCCAGTAATCCATAAATTTCTTCATTTTTAGAGTCAAAGCGCCGTCCCAGCCAAATTCTGATTTGGTTGGTTAGGTTGGTTATTTGGGCTTAGGGGCGCATTGACCTCTAGTAAACCTTCCTTAAAATATGCCCTACCACCTAGCCAGTTCCGTGAAACTAGAAGTGAATCGCACGGTATGCATGAACAAACTAGATGCAAGCATGTCAAAGCATTGGAAAGGACATCGATTTAGTATATTAACAAGGAGCCAAGTGGTTTTATACTCTACCAGCGACACCTTCATTTGACTTCATTTTCTTGGGTATCGCATTGGCTATGAATGGCGCTACCCCCCTCCTCCCACAATCCAGTGTTTCTCATGCAACCGAAAACTAAAGGAAGCATCCATGTGTGTATTTTTTTACTTCGGCCGACGATAGGGCTAACTTTTTGGACCCATTGACTCATCTCGATGGAGACGTATTTTCACGTGCCCTTGGCTCAACGACGTCAAATTGGGAGCTGAAATCAGCGGCAGATGATCGAGCCAAAGCTCTTATGCCGAACACCACACATTCCTTGATTATGTCACCGCATTGTATGAGCCGCATCGAACAGTTAATTCGGTGCCATATAAGAACTACACCCACCCTAGGATGACATATAAGAACCCAGCACGGTGAAACTACATGGGATCACAGCCAAAATACAATGCGCCAGGCTTCGCTATCCTCGCGCCATTCACTACAGAGCGGCTTTGTATTACCCATGTCAAGGTACCGTTCAGGCTCCTCAACCGTATGGTGTTCTGCTGCATGAAGCAGACAATAAAAAGAACATCAGCCCAATAGACCCAAATCCCACTTCGACGCCCTGCACAGACAGCACACACAGAGTCGCAACCCCTGCACAAAACACGGTAGAGTCGTCGGGGACCATTGCATCATGAGATGGCGCCAGACGCCCAATGTGACCTGCCGCGGATACGGCAGGTCACATCGGGATGCGGATGCGGCGCCGCCGATCGGCAGCGCCGCACCCGCTCGGGCCTGGCCGTGGACGGACGTGCCGCTCGGTTCACTTGACCTTGACGAAGCGACACTGCACGTCGTAGATGCCCACCGACTGTGCGGCCTTCTCGTCGTACTCGACCCACTCCTTGTCGGAGAGGTCGACGTCGGCGAAGGGCGTGCCGGACTCGGCGCCGTCGCAGCACCAGCCGATGCGCGGCGAAAAGTCGGTCGGCTCCAGGCCGCGACAGTCGAACGTCAGCACCGACCGGAACGCGTCGCTCTCGGATAGCGGCTGCCCGCTGCCTTCGACGATGTCGAGCGAGTTCTCGCGGCCGCACAGCTTGCACTTGACGACCAGCGTGGCGGAGCCGCGGCCACCCTTCAGCGGGCTCGAGTCGGCCGCGCACGCGTACTGGAAGTGGTCCGGCTCGTCGCCGCAGTTGGCGCAGCGCAGCTTCAGGTACCAGCGGAAGTCGTCGCCGTCCGGCCGCACGTTCGCAACATTCTCCAGCTGCGCCTTCAGCTGCAGTGCGATCTTCACCATTACCGCAGCTGTCGGATGCAACCTGCTGGGTATATCAGAAGAAGTAGGAAATAGGGGAGCTACGGGTGCAAATGATGTACTTCAGATGCTTCTTTCTTCCGGACCCAACACCTTGCGAATAAGCGAATTTATCAGTCATAAATATAATAAGTCATAAGTATATAATAAATAACATAAATAAATAACAAGCTTACAAAGAGCAACAGAGGCCACCTGAGGTATGCCTGTCCAGGAAGCCAACCATATAGCAAAAAAAAGTGACTGACACCCCTATCAATACCAGCTGCATGACCACTGCAGTCGATGCGCCCCTAACCTCCCCCCCCCCCCCTATCAATACCAAATCCCTGTTCCGAAGGACTGCTACCATAACCTATCTAACATCATTCACTTGATATGTAACACTTCCACACCCGTGCCCTATCAATAATTTGCAAACTCCATCCATGCCTGCTTCAAGGGATCTGCAGTGTGCACCAACTAGCATAAATCTCACTGTCACCAATCTGAATTGAAAAGCACGATTCTCCAAGCAAAAAAAAACTTGTCCACCCTATTTTAAATACATTCAATGAGGGACTTGCCACAACATCAACAAGAACCCTATTCCATTTATCAGCCACCAATGAACTGAAAACCTGTTGATGCTTAACTGTTCTACACCTTGACTTCTGCCATTTGTCAGCACACTTTTTAGGTCCTCCAAGTCCAAGTCTCCCAGTCTCCCTAGAGCCATCATTATTGTTAGCCAGTCCTACCAGGTTGATGCAGTGTTAAAATAATGGTTTTTCGTTAGGTGTGAGATGTCGAAACGAGCACAATAGGATGTCGAATTTAGTCATGAAAAACATGCCATTTAAGAGAAATTATAAGTTCTTTGAACACAACTCCGATCCAACCGCATACTCATATGTGCACCTTTTCCCTTTGTTTTGAGATACCTAATTTAGAGATAACTATTTTAGTGATAGCAATACAAAACACTTCTCCCCTTCCAACTGATATTGTTTAACAGACCACATCATAGGTAATCCTTTTACCTGGAATTGTGCTAAGAGATGTGTGTGCATCACAATCTGCAATAGTGAGTATCAGCATGATACTTATCAACAAGATGCTGTTGGAAATTAGATATGAAGACTTCATAACGACTTATCATGAAGCGGGATGTCGATATTCCGTTGGAAGGGATGTCAATTCAGAGTCCAGAAAGTGGTATATTCCACCCTAGTTGACGAATAATTTATCACTGGGTTGATGTCAGCAAATTTAAACACCCTATTCCTAGCTATACTTCAATGTTGCTCACAAAGATGATAAATAAAAGTGGATTTAGAACAGAGTCCTGTGGCACTCCACAGAAAACATCCTTCTATTCAGAATTACATTCATTTAATACTATCCTTTATGTCCTTCCCCTTAACCATGCTTCAATCTAACCTAGCACTTTCCAAGCAATACCATGCTGTTACAGTTGGTGAATTAGATGCCTATGTGGAACTTTATCAAAAGCTGTGCTAAAATATAATTGCACAACATCTACCCTGCTTTGCCAACTTCTCATTACGTACTCCATGAATTCCAGTAGGTTAGCTAAGCAAGTTCTCCCAGATAAAATCCATGTTGAGTATGTCTTAAAAGGATGTGCCTATCAAGATGAACCTAAACATTCTTCCTGACTAGTTTGTATAGTACCTTGCAAGCTAGTGAGGTCAAACTGACTAGCCTGTAGTTTCCTACACATATGGAAGTATGGCATATATTTGTTATTAAGTATGGAATATATTTCCATTTTTGAAAAGTGATAGTATATTTGCATTATGTCAATCTTCACATATTTCAGAATACTTGAAATATTACCTGAAAATAATACCTAGGGGAACTGCTAAAGCTTGAGCACACTACCAAGATCCAGGAATATACATAACCATATCCAGTAGCTGT
The DNA here is from genome assembly GCA_034440615.1 of Ashinkailepas kermadecensis. Classification (NCBI taxonomy): domain Eukaryota; kingdom Metazoa; phylum Arthropoda; class Thecostraca; family Neolepadidae; genus Ashinkailepas; species Ashinkailepas kermadecensis. The sequence continues at coordinate 47,965 of JAOTOM010004432.1, forward strand.
ATGCTTTATTGTCTGCAGCTGTAGTTATTCTACAGCTTCTGCAGTTATTGTAAAAATTTCCAACTTATCTCCTGCCATAGCATAAACTTCAGTAGTTTCAAAGGTACTTGAATTCTCTTTAGTAAAAACAATGATAATTGCTTGGTTAGACTTGACTACATCACAATCATCAACCAATATTTCACCAACTATGTCCAGTTGCTATACACTACAATTTTTATATTTACATTTATAGAAGCTAAAGAACCTAGAATTGCCTGCAGAGTGGGAAGCTTACTTTTAAGGTTCAGAGTCTGAGTGCACTTTCCCCAGAGTACATTTTTGGAAGGATGCTGAAGCTAACTTGGCCATGTGTCAACTTGTGATCAAACTTCCTGATATTTATGAAGTCATATGAGCATACACATCAAGAGCCATAGGTTGACAATGCCTGCTGAACAGTCTCCTAACCTAACCTAGCCTAAGCTGACATAACCAAACCCATCCAAAAAAAATTTCGTGGACGATAAATGTGCGCAAAACTTGGCTTGTGAATACCTTAATACCCAATAATACCCACCCTTTTAGGTCCTTGAAGTCCACCTGAATATCACTAGATTTATAATTATTATTTGTTAACCATTTCTACCAGTTTGCTGTCAGCAAATTTAAACATCACCTTCCTGAGCTCTTCTAAATGATGTTCACAGACATGATAAGTATAAAAGAACCTAAAACATGCTCCTGTGGCACCAATCTCAGAACATCCTGATCCTTATATTCAGATCTAGGTACACCTGTAAATATATCGATCAAGGTAAAACTGCATTTTTGGGAATTATTATTTTTTGAACAGGGTATTTTAACGTAAAAATGATGATGTGACCACTCATTTTCTCCACAAATGATTACTTTTCAGTTGGCAAACAAATACACAATCATAATCTTCACTCTGCAAATATAGCACATCACATATAATTATCCATACCTGGTGTGTCACAGACGTGATAAAGAGGAAATTCAACACTTAATGCACTGAATTTAATACTCTGACATCAAAAACCTTATGTTTCTGCCTTAATTCAAAATTTATTTCTGAGAATGAATACTCGCAACACTACGTGTCCACATTGGCAACCAAGGCCGGAAGTTCCTTGCAATGCTGTTATTTTATTTTTCATATAATTTGATGACATCATGGCCCAACAAAAATGTTTTGGACAATTCTGGTTTTCCGGCTAGGTTAGGTTAGGTTATATTATATTATGATATAATATATTTTTATATTATGCTGTTATCTGCCATTCTTGCACCGCATATTGTTACTGCACATACTGGAGAACACTGCTGTGTTCTGCTCACTGTCAAGAGTTCAAGGATTACATATGGATATATAAATAATACAAAAAATTAAATAACCTAACCTAACCTAGACTACAATAACACAGCATAATATATAAAATATATTATATAATATAATCTAAGCTGACCAGAAAACCAGATTCATCCAAAACAAATCTTTCGGCCATGACATCAAATATTTGAAAAATAAAATAATACAGCATCGCAAGGGCTCCCGGCAGAGTGGGAAAGTTATTTTCCGGGTTGGGAGTCAGAGTGCATACCAACTTCTTCCGGAGTACATTTTCATGGACATTATTTTTTTATGCATGGAATCTGTTTACCAGTAACTGACTGGAAACAAAATATGTAATCAGTACCTACATAATATGCATATGTAATATGCATTCTCATTTTTGGTCAACTCAATTGTCAAAACATAGGAACAAAGAAGTGAATAATGGATGGCACCACCCAGCAGTGACTTGTAATAATCAGTACTGTTTCGTCTCTCATAACTCACAGGAGCAATGCATTTTCCTTTCACTGTTGGTCTCAGTACAAGGCTAGCCATATGAAAAACAAACACTTCACCCTTAGCTCAGAGCACATACCTACCTACACAGCCAATTTCCTACGTAATACGAACGCAACTCCGCTACCGCACACGCCAGTTGGATGTGATCAAAGCAAAGGATCAGTCATTGGCATTTGCAGTTTGACACTGTTAGCCATGTGTTCAAAGTTGCTAATGGTTACGACATCATATAAAAACTACCTTGTATTGATTGGTTGACACAGATTTCGGAACAGAAAACGCTAACGCAGCCAATTCTGATCAGTGGCCTCCGGAACATCTCTTAAAACTGTCAAACTTTCCCACTATATGGGTGGCAGGAACACAGGTTTTCCAAGATGCGGCTCCAGAGCCGGAGAACATTACTCAGTGTGTATGCACATCATCTTGCAAGTTGCTGTCTGCGAGTTGTTGTCAGCAATTCCGGTAGCTGAGTTTGATGGAGTGTGTGAAGCTGTGGTCTGGCTGCTGACTGATACAAAAAGTGGTTAGTTTGAGTGGTGACCGTAAGTGGAATAACCAGCATTTTTTTTGGGTGTCATTCTGTTTGTTTTTATTGATATCTTTGTTCCCACTTTTGTGTCAGAGTACATGTGAAGCACATCCTATCCAGTATGAATCAAGAGTGCAAAAATGTTTCTGAGATAAAATCTCATAAGTGCCTTAATTCCACCCTGACTTCTCGGCCTTGGTCAACGGTTGCAGGCACATTGGGTTGTGAGTATTCATTCTTGGAAATAAATGTTAAATCAAGGCAGAAACACAAGGTTTTTGATGTGAAAGAGTATTCAATTGAGTGCATGAAGCATTGAATTTCTTCTTTATCACGTCCGTGACACACCTGGTAGAGATAATTATATGCGATGTGCTATATTTGCAGTGTGAAGATTATGATTGTGTATTTGTTTGCCAACTGAAAAGTAATCATTTGCGGAGAAAATGAGTGGTCGCATCGTCATTTTTACGTTAAAATACCCTGTATTCAAAAAAAAATCCCCAAAATCTAATTTTACCTACATCGAAATATGTACATCTATGTACCTATAACCCACATCGTTTGGTTATTGGTTTTACGACGTGTCGACCGTTGAATCATATAGCGTCGCCAATCTCTGACGCCGACTGGTCGCGGGCGAAGAATAGCGACAGGTGAGATTCGAACCCACAATCTTTCGATTGTGAGACGAGCATCTTACACCTGGACCACTTGTCCCCTATGTACCTACATCAATTTAATACTAAGCGTTAGGTATATGTAACGGAAGTTTTGGTTGACTGATTGGTCAGTGTCCTTAGCTTATGGCTCTCAGAATCAGAATGAACATTATTGAAAAACAAAACAAGTGCGATCACCTTCGAATATAAATTAATTGCAGAAAATACACCCGCTGTTGCCACGTACTTTTTGATAACAGTAAAGCGCCAAATTGTAATCAGTGCGTGCAATTTGCCGCAAATTTGTCTACTGTTTTGATACCAGATGTCGAAATTTTCTCTGAGTGATTTTGGCAAATTTTTCTTTAAATGTGTTGTTTTTTTAAACTTTTCTTCAGAATACCATGTTTATGATGCTGACTAAGATGATGGGACCACTGTTTTCTGTGCAAATGGATTTTTGTATTTATTTGAGGATATTTTAAAGTATTTTTTATGATATAAGTATTCATTTTTTTTTAACTTTTAGGATCGAGCAGGAGATAGATAACTTTGACACTCACCCACCCATTGACCTATATAGGTCAATGCACCCACCTACCCTCATTTATGAAAGTCGCCGGATTTCGACTACTGTTTTTCAAAGGGGTCCATTTTTTAGGGGTTCATCACGATCAACTTAATTGTCCTTTAGAAGTGGCCCATATACCATGATCGTTTTTGAGTCACCGGATTTCAACCATAACTCCCGTCTTGTTTGAAGTTTTTTATGTGGCACTCAGGTCGATTCGATGGAGTCCCTTTGTTATTTTATTTGGTGGCGGGGGGGGAATGGTCGAGTTCTGTTTTTATAAGCACTTGCGTGATATCTTTGGGGCCCAGGTGCGATTCTTCGGGGTCCCCGTGAGTTTTTTTTCGGCGTCCCAGCGTACGTTTCTTTTCCGGGTCCCGAAACGTTTTTTTGTGTGGAGGGTTTTTGGCACATTTTTGGTGGCAGCAGAGCGACATTCCGGGTAAGAATCGATTTTTTGGGAAGCCAGCTCCGGCCAGCAGCTTGGAAAGCCAGCATTTTTTGGGACTTATGGGGCTCCGGTGCGACTTTTCAAGGGCAGCGGCGAGAAATTTGTGGGCCTAAGTGCGATTTTTTGGAAGCAGTAGTCATTTATTGGGATCCCTTGCGCGAGTTTTAGGGCCTTCGACACGTTTGTAGGGGCCCCCCCAACACGTTTTTGAGGCTTTTGGAGCGATTGTTGGGACTCCAGTGATTTTTCATGTCCGAACTGTTTTTTTCCCCGGCTTCATTTTCTGGGTGTTCCTGATGAGACTTGGGGCCCCGGTGAGACATGTCTGGCCCCTAGCGTGGTTTTCAGCGGCCTCGGGCGAGACTTCTTGGTGCCCCAGGCTCAGCGTGATTTTCAATGGACCCTGCCAGACCTTTTGGACCACATCATTATTTTCATGAACCACGGCACGACTTTTTTTTGGCCCATAGCGTGATTTTCAGGGGCCCAGGTGCGAACTTTTGAGGCCCCAGGAGTCATTTTCAGAGGCCCCGACCTGGAACTTTTGGGCTCTAAACGTGAATTTCAATGGTATAGGTGCGAACTTTTGAGGCCCTCGGCGTGATTTTCAGGGGCCCAGGTCAGTCTTCTTGCGGGCCCAGTGTTATTTTCGGGGGCCCGACCCGAACTTTTAGACCCCGGTGTGAATTTTGTTGGGCCCGGCGCGACTTTTTGAGGGCCTCAATAACATTTTTAGATGCCCGGTCCAACTTTATGGTTGGTTGGTTATTGGTTTTACGACACGTTGACCGCTGAGTCATATAGCGTCGCAAATCTCACGCCGATTGGTCGCGGGCGAAGAGTAGCGACAGGTGAGATTCGAACCCACAATCTTTCGATTGCGAGACGAGCATCTTACCCCTAGACCACTCGTCCCCTCAACTTTATGGAACCGCAGCGTCATTTTAAGGGCTCCGAATCAATTTTTGAGGCCCCAATGTGATTTTTTGGGGGCCCCAGCGGGATTTGTAGTGAGCATTGCGCATTTTTTCAAACCCCGACGCGATTCTTGGGGCCCACAACCTCTCAGGGGGAGGGGGTTACTACCCCAATGCCCTCCTCCTTCGGTACGTCACTGCTCAGGAAGTGTGTGGACACGGCAGAGTTCTAGGCGTCGGCGCTGAATTCTGAGTTTCATTGGGTGCAGCCTTTGTGCTGATGTCACTGAGGAATGTGCAACGTTTAGCAGATGATGTCGTCCGGCGATGTCGTCGGCAACCGAGGTCAGCTCCCGGAATTCGGCACCCCAGACACGAAATCTGCTAGTGTCCCAATTGTCTCTGGATTTCCGCTTCCGACCTCTGCTGTGTATTACGTGACAATATACGTGAGCTCTCTCACACTAAAGTTTTTTTTGTGTGTGAAATATTCATATTTCCATGGGCTTTGCTTGCATCGACTTTGTTTACTGTTGTATGAGACATGCCGGATGGGCGCAAAATAACCTAAGTAGTCGGCACGCTCTTAAGCACCAATCCATCACCAACACCACGTTAGGGTGGAATGCGCATCATCATGAATTGTTCATACGTGCCTTATAGCCAATCCTTGTGGGACCAGCCGACATGCAAACCTGAACCGCAGTATCACCGCATTCATAAAACACATGGTAATATTTCAGGTTGACGTAATTAACGCAGAAAATTCTGATGTCAACATGCATAGCAAACCATATTTGGTATATTCTCATGTTACTTGTAACGCAAGCATGCAAATATACATGTTGGTATTGTCACGGATTTTGGATAGGGGACGATCAATATTTTAGCTCGATTCTGTTCATGCAATGCAATAGGCGTATTGTTAAAGCTAAATCCTGCAAAGTTTGCGGAACGCGCCCGCTCTTCCCCATTTTTGGTGGCGCCCATGCACGCACACGCCATGCGAGCATACGCCATACGCCACACGCCATACGCCTCGTATATGCATCAGGCATGCACATTTATAGGTATGCTGATTTTTATTAATCGCATGCAGTGTTTTATACTTCTTGTTCTGATTTGTCAGCTTAAGAGATAAATGTACGCATCTCTGATCTAACAGTTGATGTCACTGCAAATTAAGAGTGGCGCCATCAGCCCCATAACGGATGCCGTCAAAGCAATGTATTAGTTCCATGACTAGAACGCATCGCTCATTTGATTTCATAATGGGAATTGAAACATGGTAACAAACAACACTTATTAGATACGCAACAGTACGTGCACATTTGGATTATCATTCTCCAAAGATGTGCCCGGCGACAACTGGCTTGACAGAATGTCAAGTGACTTGACAAGTGCTAGGTGTCATAAATGGTCTGAGCAAATATAGCCGTCCATCATTTCTATTGTTCACACATTATTTCTTCACTGGACAAGACTTCGCTCATTAGCATCCGCAGTTGGCATCTGGTACTCCTCGATTGGGCTGTGTCTCATCGGCCGGACCTTGCTGCAGGCTGGGTCACTCACTTGACAACGGACGATCTAGTGGACACTCACTCTCGGGTCACGATGAGAACATAGCTCCGGTCTCGGTCGGAACCGCTCCGGTCTCGGTCAGAGCCGCTCTGGTCTCGGCCAGAGCCGCTCTGTTCTCGCGTCAGAACCGCTCCGGTCCCGGTCAGAGCCGCGCCGGTCTCGGGTCAGAGCTTCTCTGGTCTCGGGTCAGAGCCTCTCTGGTCTCGGGTCAGAGCCTCTCTGGTCTCGGGTCAGAGCCTCTCTGGTCTCGGTCGGAGCCGCGCCTGTCACTGTCAGAGCAGCTCCAGTCCCGGTCCGATCCGACCCAGTATCAGTGTTCGATCTGCTCTAGTTCCGAACCGCCTCAGCACCAGTTATGGTCGCAGCTGCCCTGCCTGGAGCCGATCACAGCCATCCCGGTCCCGGTCGGAGACGCTACAGTTCACGTCAGACCTTCCCGTCGCAGTCAGAACAGTCTCAGTCCTGACCAGAGGTGCTTCTCTTACGGTCGGAGCAGTTCCAGTCACAGTCACACCTGTGTGACGTTCCGCCGCCGTCTGCCGTCGACGAAGGCGGCGGCGGCGGCGGCGGCGCGCAGCTGGGCCGCGCCGTCCGCTGTGTCGGGCCGCACCGCCGCCGGCAGCGGCTCCGTATCCGCCGAGTGACTACACCGGTGACCAGAGCCCGGCGAGTCCCTGTCGCCGGCCCAGCGCTCCTCGGACGGCGTGACGTTGGCGGCGTGGCGCGGGTCGGACGACAGCGACGGGAACGAGTCGGACGGCTGCGTGCTCTGCAGCGAGCCGTCGTCGTACGCCATGTCGTCGCCGTACGGCGTCTGGTAGCTGTTGTAGCGGCTGCGGCCCGGGCCGAGCTGGCCGGCGTTCAGCGGCAGCTGGCTGGCGTAGTGGCTAGCGCTGCCGCACGGACTGTGGCGGCCGTGGGCCTGCTGGTCGTGTTGCTGCGGCCCGCCGTACTGAGGTTGGGTGTCGCCGTGAGGCGGCAGCATGCTGCCGTGTAGCTGCAGGATGTCCGAGGCGGTCCACATCACCGGCGTCCTGCCGTCGGAGATGCTGATGGCCGTCGCCAGCTTCTCCTTCTCCACGTCGTACGCGATGGTGGCCGGTCCGTCGACGCCGGCCATCCTGTGAATGTCCCGAGCGGAGGCGGCCGGCGGCGGCTTGGCTCGGCGTCGGCTGCGGCGCAGGCAGCAGTAGAGCGTCAGCAGGACGAGCAGCAAGATGACGCCGGCGGCGCTGAGCAGCGCTATCAGCGGCACCTGGCCGCTCCAGATGGCGGGCCGCGCGGTGGCTGGCACGGCCGGCGCGGCCGGCGGCGGCGTGGTCGGCGGCGGCGGCACGAGCACCGACACCAGGTTCGACACGGCCGCCACGTTGCCGGCCTCGTCGACGCCGCGAAGACCGAAGAAGAGCAGGCGGCCGGTGGTGTTGACGGTGATGACTACGAGGCTGGCCGTGCCGCCCGGCTCTGGCGCGCTCCAGCCAGACACCGAGCTGCAGTTGCTGAACTGGTCCCGCACCTGCGCCCGCACCGTCGAGAAGCGCACTTCGTACCGGCTCACTGGAACCGAGCACAGCGAGGCATGGAGGAGGTGCTCAACACACAGGACGTAAGGGGTACTTAACACATCCAACATCAGAGGTACTTAACACACCGAAACATGAGGGTGGTTCTTAGCACACCGAGACACGAGGGAGGTATCACCACACCAGGAGGGGGTGATACCTCCCCAAGGCATGGGGAGGTACTCAGTACGCTATTTGTCAGTTTGGTGGAGTGGGAGAAGATGGAAAAACCAGTCATCGTTTACAAATTCGCTGATTTCTCATGAGACTGACGGGTCGAGGCCTTAGCCGCCGGTAAGAAGCGTACCGAGAGTGGAGTGTGGGGCGGAGTTTGCCGTTAACGTTCCTAACATGGTGCGATTGTTCGAGACCATGTTTTCATCCGAGATATAATTTAGATTTATATAATTTGGAACTGAACGAAAATGAGCGTTACTTGTATGCAGATTTCGTACTCACGTGTTACGGAAGTATGACTGAATAAGCAAAGTATGGTCGAGATTCAGCCACGAGCAACACGTCTCACAGTCGACCGGAGGGAAAGACGGGGGGGGGGGAGGCATGTATTAGCTGAGGCTCCTTAATATTGTCGTTACAGGATACTATGCTAAGCTCCGAATACATGATGGGGAGGTATTCCATTGACGGGTTAATATTCCACCCAAATGCCTTAAAAAACAACACCACATGTTCGTTATAATCTTCTTTGAAGTGCAGATCGACATTTTGTTCGGAACCTGACTCCATTTAAAGCTTAGCTCCGTTCTCGAGAAGAAAATATAAAAGATGGCGCTTATCCTTCCCTCTTTGAAAAGTGTTGCATGTTGCTACGTGTTGTATGTATGTTGCATGTATGTTGCTACGTGTGTTTTGTGCTTACACCCCTCGCCTCACTGCTGTGAACAAAGCCGTGTATCCCACCTCTGCCGTCGGAGCCGTCAAAGTCGTCGCCAGGGGCGGTCCAGCGGAAGGTGGCGGTCCGCCGCAGGGGGTCCACCTGTGCGCTGAGGTCAGTGACCCGGCTGGGCGGGTACACGTCGCCGTCGGTGACGTCCGTCACGAACACGGCGCCGGCCGACACGGAGCGGCGCAGGGCGCGCACCGCACGCCAGTCGACCGTGCCGACCGTGGAGCCGCAGCAGCGACCCGGGTCACGGCTGGTCACCAGGCGACCCCGCGACCCGCCCACCTCCACCTGCACGCGCAACAGTCGGCGACGGGCCGAGGTGGTGCCGAAGTCGGTGAAGTAGCGCGAGTAGACGCCGTCACCGCGCAGCACGTCCGGAACTGGCGGCAAACACGACACGCAGGTGGCGTCATACAGGCGACGGATCTCATCCGGGGGTCAAACCATGCGTGCAGGTCGCTGTCTGATTTCGGGGCCACTCCCCTTCCCGCAGGCTATTTGATCGGAGCGTCTGGAGACTTAGAATTGTTATTTTAATTTATAAACACTGGCTTGCATTTGACGTAATCGCTAAGCGTGCTTCCTGGCAGCAACCATCCACTGAAAACTAGGTCAAGGCTGCACTTCAACCAAATTTCTCACACTTGAATTGATTGCGAACTGTGCCAAGGAGGTCCTTTCGCACGGATAGCTTTGCGACGCCACAGCACACACAATTCAGCTTGTTCATACTCCAAAACCGTAAGCCGGTCGCGAAGCTGCGATGGAACAACTTGGTGAGGAACCATCTAGCTTTAGAACAGTCACCACTAAACGGGAACCACCACTAAACAGGGACTCATTTAAGATAGTTTGAGTTGGGGATGAGGTGGCATGTCCATTGGCTACTGCAGAGGCCATCGTCACTGACTTCGGTCACCGCAGTAATGCTAAAGCGATGGGAAAGGTCTCATGACTGCGGGGACCACGACCGTCACTGCAGGGCCGCGACTTCCGCAGTTAACATGCTAGACGAGTTTCTGTCACTAAGCCTATCTAGTTTACGGGCAGTCACCACCAAGCTTCATCCTGTCCCATTCCAAGCCTGACACTCGTGTAAGACACGACAAATTATTAAATTGCTAAGTGAGGGGGAGGGGGCTTATTCGGCACCCGTGATATCTTGATAACCAATGGAAAACTTGGAGAAAATATGGTTCAAAAGCTCACATCGTTAAGTACATCAAACACAAGCAAATCTGAACTTTTGAAGGCCGTGGATACAGGAGGCAATAGCAGGGTAGATAATGTCAATTTCTGTCCTGCTATAACTCCTAGACTTAATATCATATTCGGCTTGAATTACCGCCAATCTACTCCAACTTAATAGTGCTTTCAATTATGGGCCGATGAAGGTCAATTTTAAACATTGTAGGCGCATCCAAGGTAACTGAAGATGAATGATAATTGTAATGAACTGAATGTGTAATCAACTAAATTTTGCTTCATAAACGAGGCGTATTTTTGTAATATTACACCGAATGTTGCTCAACACATAAACCATTCATATTATAAGCGACACCAGGCACACATAAAAAAATAGGGGCAACTCGCTAAAATGTAACTCGCAATCTTACTACTGTACGTAATTTTAACGGTTTAGCGACATGGCGTGTCGCGTTGTCAATCTGCCCTTTGGCACAGAAACGCCTGTAAAACTAACTATCCTGCATAGTTACCATGAATTGTACACTATTGCCACGATAAAGAATGCATGCTCCCACGCCTACTCTTAGTTGACAATTACTCCTATGCCAAATACGTCTAAACTCGTTTCAGTGATCATCCCGAGGACGAAATAATGCTAAAAGGTGAACCGTTTCATTACTATTTTGAAAAGCATCTGACAAGCCACCCTAACCATAAATCCGCCTCTGCCCGCAGCATCTTTTGTATCATTTAGTGAATGCAGCATACGTAAACCTTGACGCGTTCTGAAGCCTGAAACAACCAGGCTTGCCTACTATCTAATTTCTATGCACCGTGCCCTCTCCGTGAACAGATCCAAAGCTGACCTTGCAAAATGTGCAGAATTTGTGTTCTGCATCAATTGTGTTGGCTAGAAACTAGTGCATAACGTGTACGTGGACATAAAGTGTATATACCTGACTGGCTTTGAAAGCTCATCAAATTGTGAAAATCGGTCTTACATGACCTCCAGGGGTGGCTCATGTTTGGAGCAGTCTCTGATCAATAAAAAAAAGAATGTTTACTGTTCTAAAAGTGCTCAAAAGAACTTAATGAAAAGCACAAAGTTTCAGAACTTTGTCGTAACGCAAAAAGAAGAGGCGAGTAAAAATCATGAGGGGCTTTAGGAGCTCTTTAAATAATAGGATTAACTGGATAAAAATTGACAGAACTATGCCTTGTAGCCTAAAAGCTCAACGGCATCAATTGGGTGCTTCACATGCAGTCCTGCAAAGCTAGTGCTACACCATCACAGTTTACACAGCCAGTGTCGATCATTGACGTCAGTTCACAGCAGGGCACTGACAAATAAGAGGGTCTTGATCTGCATGTACTGCGTACTAAGCCTAGGGATGTGCGGGGGCGGATCCAGAAGCCTTGCTTGCCGGGGAGCAAATAAACAAAATGTGATTTCGAAACACAACAGATTTGAGCATTCGTTGAGTTTGTTAAGACAATATTTATCTCACAAAATGTTCTTAGATTTCGAGAAAATGCCTTTTTAGTGCAAAATATGGACAAAATGTCTTGGGGCTTGTGGGGGGCATGGACCCCTTGGCCCCTCTGGATCCGCCCCATCGGTGTTCACATGAAAACTCCACGGAAAGCGTCAGCGGACTGATCGGCAGATTGGTTGTTGTTGTTATTGGGGTTTAGGGATCGGCAGATTGGTGCGCGTGCTATATACAGCCGTACACCAAGTGCACCGAACGCAAGCGACTGGTGCGGTAGTGTCAGGCGGCGACGGCTGGTGCGCTACCTCCGAGTCCATTGTCGAGCAGCTTGATGCGGGCCTTCCTGCCATCAGGTCGAGTGACCACAGCGTGTATGTCGGCGTCCATGATGGGCGAATGTCCCATCATCAGCTGAGGCAGACGGGAGACGGAAGCAGTTAGGATTCGTCCATCGGCAGACGCGGGTGCTACCATCGCCAAACTAGTGGTAAGTGAACAGGTCATGCCACGGCTGGATGACATGTGACGTGCGGTACCTGTCTCTCATCTTGCCTCCTGGTCGCCACTAGACGGCTGAACTAGACAAAATGTAGCAAAAGCTTGAAAAGTCCTGGTCTTGGCGATGATTCGATCTCAGGTGAAATATCGCCCATATCGCCAGAACTTACTGAGCCTGTTGATGCTACCAGTCTGCCGATGTCTTGAAGTTGTCAGTCGTCGGCAAACACTAACAGTGTCAGCGGGTGTTCAGTGACACATAACACAAATATACTGTCGGATATCCAACGCGACCTCAAGCATACCCGTGATAAAGACTGCAGTTTACATCTAGTGAACCCGATGTGGCCATCCTCTGATGTACCGACACAGCCGTCCTAATCAGGCAGCCATCCAATGCTCTGACCCTGTGTGGCCACCTTCTCTGATGTTCTGACCCAGCTGACCCAGTGTGACCGCCTCTGATGTTCTGACCCAGCCGACCCAGTGTGACCGCCTCTCTGATGTTCTGACCCAGTGTGACCGTCTCTCTGAAGCTCTGACCCAGCTGACCCGGTGTGATCGCCTCTCTGACATACTGACCGAGCCGTAGATGATAAGGGCGTCTCTGGTGGCGTTCAGCGTGCCCGTGAGGTGGGCGTTGGTCCAGGCCTCGGCACGGACCGCTGGCTGTGCGGCCGTCGGCTCCGACGTCACCTGCACCACGATACTGCCTCGGGAGCCGGGAAGCCGGTCCACCTCGTACTCCCACAGACCGTGCTGGACACAGAGCAGATGGGATAGTATGCAGACTAACAGCACATGTAGGGCAAGGAGCTGTAGACGTAGACTGTGCTCAGCGTGGGTCGCGGTCTGGCATGGCATGCACTCTGGGAAGATTCAAACAGAACATAAACATTGAAACATAGGTATTTTAATAGGTATCGTATGAAATAAATTGCATTGGTCTGAGCAATGAGTATATTTGAATCAAAACACGTCTTGAAGTTGACCCGTACCTAACATCCATACCAAGCATGCATGCAAGTTGCGTGGCCTGACAAAAGTAAACCGTGCAGCAGGTTACGTGGCAGGCAGGGCGTGGTGATTGGCGGGCCGCCGAGGACGGTGCATTCACCAGCGGGCCAACAGCAGGTCACGTGACAGACAGGTCAGCGGGTCATGTGACAGACAGGTCAGTGGGTCACGTGACAGCAAGTCAGCGGGTCACGTGACAGACAGGACGTGGCGATTGGCGGGCTGCCGAGGACGGTGCACTCACCAGCTGGCCAACAGCAGGTCACATGACATACAGCAGGTTAGCAGGTAACGTGACAAGACAGGACGTGGTGATCGGCGGGCGCCGATGACGGTGCACTCACCAGGTGGCCGACCTTGGCGTACTGCAGGTGGTTGGTGGTGTCCGGGTACGTGTACACTGGCGCCATCTGTCCACCTGGCGGTCGCAGCCTCACGTAGCCGACGTCAGTACGCGCGCGGAACAGCACCACCAGCGTGGTGTTGGCGCCCAGGCTGGAGTCGATCAGGAAGCTGCCCCGCACCGGCTCGCCGCTCTCCACGAACTCCTTGTCCTCGACACGCACCATCCGGCGGTACCCCTCGGACGCGTGCCTGTCCAGCGCCAGCACGTGAGCGTCGACCAGCGCGTGAAACACGCCGATGCTGGTCTGGTTGTCACGTGCCACGTCGTCGATGACGATGACGGAGCCACCGGAGGCCTTCGCCACCCGTGACAGACCAGGGGTCACGTGTGGGTAGAAGATGACCACCAGACGCGTCTGGAAGCACGTCCGCCGTCAGTCCACAATCAGCAGAGACAAACAAACAGTTTATCGGATGGCGAAGGTGCGAGACATCCGCACAGACGTCAAAGTTGACACCGCGTCCTTTGGTGCTGCTGAATTCAGCCATACGATTCCATGATAACTCATTCATATAACGCGAGTGAAATTTACAATGGATCGACATAACTCGCCAGTAACGCAGACGACAAAGATGCACTCACTCGATTTGTCTGCAGCACGTGCGTCATGTAGTCCAGATCTGCCGACGTGGGCCGGCTGGCGGAGTTGCGCTCGTTGCCCGTGATCCAGATCACCACGGCGCCGGCCGCGTGCTCTCCGAGGGCGACCAGCGCGCCGTCCACGGCCGCCCGCCAGCTCTTGTTGTCCTCCATCACGTCGTCAGCGATGGGCGGCAGGTTGGCCAGCTCGCCGCGGCCCATCAGCGAGTCAGGCACCGTGGTCAGGTTGCGGTCGGTGCGGTACTCGGAGCCGAAGTGGCCGATGCCCACCTGGACGCCGGTCGGCGCGTCCCAGTTGACGAACTTGCGGATCGAGCTGCTGACGAAGTCCCAGCGCTGTTGCCGTCGCATTGTGACCGTGCTCTCCAGCACGAACAGCAGCCGGTCGGAGGCCAGCTTCACCACCGTCACGTTCACCGGCGGCGGCAGGGACGTGCCGGGCGGGTTGTTGCCGTAGCGGAAATCCTCATGTGCGGCCATCACCTCCCAGATTGAGCGCTCGCCGCACAACAGGTTGTGCTTGGTGGGCGCCGATCGGTCGTGATTGCTGCTGTCGCAGAACTTTTCAACCTGGAACACAATGCTGGTCAGCTGCACTTGCTGATCACAAAAAAAAAACACAGCTAGTGCGGAATATCATGGCTATGGCTGCAGATCTCGCTAATTTTCCATGACTCATCTTAGATACAAGTCTTTTAAAAAAAATCCTACCTTCGTTCAAGCTACGATGACCAAAAGGTACTTAATGTCGGCTTATTGGATCATGTGTGCACAAAGGATGAGCCTAACTGCTAAAGCTGCAACGCATGGAGCGTCTAGCTTTGGCCCCATATTGTCCTTCAAAATTAGTTCAAATTCTTGCTGGGATGGCTTTACGGACCAGCATCCCATGCTAAGCTGAAATTTCTGCGTGAGTCCTGACCCCACCACCCGATCTGTGAATCTTAGTTTAACGGCATAATTTTTAACCATAATTTTGTCTTCCGTTAATGCAGGGACACGGCCGCATCCCCAGACTTATGGGGCCAACTGACCCTCCCAGCTGGGGAATAAACGCGAGCGCGTGAAGCGTCACGAGCCCAGTCTTTCCAGGACAGGGGAGACCAATGCAGACCGGTGCGCTAGCCAACTAAGATATCGGGGCGACTGCCAAAAAAACAACAACTTAACTTACAGCCCTAAGCAACTCGTGCATCGAGTAGGACCATCTCAAGAACAGATGATGCTCTACACACAGGGTGTGGCCCCGACTTCAGAAGAAGAATCTTGGGTTCTTTTACGACGCATTCAACCGCTAGGTCATATAGCGTCGCCAACCTCTCACGCCGATTGGTCGCGGGTGGACTTGGTAAATGCCGTCGGTTGTGAGACTCGAACCCACAATCTTGCGATCGAGAGTCCGACGCTCTACCAACTGAGCTACCGCGGCCCCCTGGCCCTGACTAAAAAAAAACAGTAATTAATAGTACGTGCTTCATTATCTATGCCTGATGATCTAGATAAGATATCGCACAGAATCCCACAGTACCGCCAGCGTCAAAGTGCTACTCGAAGTGTTACCGTCGGCGCGTGAAATAGGTCGCCAGGATCGCAGAGGGCAGCACGACTCTGCACACGCCCCTGGCCGGGCCGTGAGAACACCACGCAACTCACGCTGTCGCGCAGTTCAGTGTGCTAGAAGATCACGACCGGCGTACACTGACATCACGACGCGGAAAATGTCCTCAGTAGATTTGACTTGTCTCAGTTTTCCTCGTCTTACTCTTTTTCGAGAATGTAGCGTAGCAAATGCTCGCGACCATAATATACAACCAATCCTAGCTTAACAACTAAATCACCACAAATTGTCTTGTGCAGCACCGGAAACGTGCAGATTTTCAGCGATAAGCTTACTGTTCAGGCCGTGCGTATTTTCTGATAGTAGTGATAACTGGACCCATTGGGTGCACTAATATAAACATGCGAGAACAAAGTAGCATCGTGCCAGAAGTGCTCACACGGCTCCAAAATCGTCCCAGATCGTATTTAGTCCCGGCTAAGTGTCAGCTTATAATTCAACGCGATACACTAACATAGGGAACAATGAAATGTATCGCAGATGCTATCTGTGAACGCTATGAGCTATGCTCCGTTGTGGAGGATTATATACATCAAAGCCATTAAACATTTCGTCATTGGAGCATGCGCCTGTTCGTCGCGGATGTCGCCTGCATTTTCCGATCAGCGACTGGCGGGATTGGTCAGGTTTAGACGAATGAAACCAGCCTGGCACCCGACACAAGGCCAAGAGGCCGGAGATACCGAGGT
Organism: Ashinkailepas kermadecensis; assembly: GCA_034440615.1. Taxonomy (NCBI): domain Eukaryota; kingdom Metazoa; phylum Arthropoda; class Thecostraca; family Neolepadidae; genus Ashinkailepas; species Ashinkailepas kermadecensis. The sequence continues at coordinate 64,518 of JAOTOM010004432.1, forward strand.
GGGCAGTGTACCTGATCCAGGGCTGGCAGACCCATCAACGATGACGTGACGCCCGCGTTGGTCGCGTTGTGGAACGCCTCGAACGTGCAGCCGTTGGAGCTCTGCACACAGCCCACACTGAAACAGGCGAGCAGCACGGTTACGCGGCGGTGTCGGGGGAGGGGGGGGGCAGGTGCAGGGGTCACGCCACGGCCCGACGGCCGGCGAGCCGGCTGACCGTTGCAGTCCAGCAGAGATGCCGACGTTAGCGGCTCGATCAGCGTTCCGGCTGCTCGTGACGGCGTGCTCGCCTGGCTGCAGGCGAGGCCTGTCGCCAAACTGGTGACGGTGGCGTGCCTGACTGGGTGCCAGCAGGGCGCTGACTGTCCATTTGACGGTGTGCTCGCCTGTCTCCAGACTGGCGAAGGTGGCGTGCTCACAGGTGCTGACTGGGTGCCAGCAGGGCGCTGAATCTGACTATCCATGTGCCAACGCCTGTCTCCGGTATCGCTAGCATACCCTTCCTGATTTATTATATCTTATACACCTTTACTGAGAAAGTACCCAAGCAAAATCTAGCCATGTTGCGTTTGTTGGGAGATGAGTATTATATGGACACAGCCTCCCTAGATTATCATATACATGTATTGGCTAGTATCAGGCGAACATTATCGGGACGAAGCATTTCTAAACAACCATAGGCATCACCATGGCTAGAGATCACGAGTGCGTTGGAAGGAGGTCCAGAGCCCTCTATCTCTCTGGCTTGGCATCCTACTAATGTAAATTGTCATTTTTCCTATTCAATCTGAACATTTCCGAATACAGACCTTCCCCTGGTTTGGTGAGGGATCTCCAACCTTGTAAATGACCTTGATGGGAACAGACATGTGGCATAGGCATCAATAGTCTCCCCAGGAATGACTTGACCAGTGTGAGGCAGACGTTTACTATTACTATTTACCAGTGGCACCAATACGGATTACCATTAGTGACTACCAATGTCCCCAGAACAGATCACCATTAGTGACTACCAGTGTCACCAGTACGGACTACCATAAGTGATTACCAGTGTCACCAGTGCGGACCACCATTAGTGACTACCAGTGTCACCAGTACGGATCACCATTAGTGACTACTAGTGTCACCAGTGCGGACCACCATTATTGCCAATCGTGACTTCAGTGTTACCAACAACAATCGCCAGCGTCACCAGCAGTGATTCCAGTGTCGCCAACACTACCACCAGCCACAGCAGAGTACAGTAGCGGCACCACCAGCACCAGTGCTCCCTGCACTGTCACCAGGTGACTCACGGTTTGACGGCGCCGGCGACGGCAGTGTTGGCGCAGACGGTGGGCCGCCATAGGTCGGCCGACGTCCGGTGAAAGGACGGGTACAGCGGGTCGGCCCGGTAGCCGGTCTCCTCGAACACGCCCCAGCGGTAGCGAGCCCACTCGTGCACCAGCGCGCGACCTGCCGCATGAAAGGTACCAGTGGTACGCCACACCAGTGGCATGCCTCGTTGCACGAATGGCGATAGAGGCAAACTAAGGTGCATATTTTTAGATTTCCATGAATAAAATCGATGCATTCAATTCACCTCGTGACATTTCGCATCGCATCCAATGTAATAATCGCATCCATTGGAATAATCACGGTTAGCTACTGCGCAGCTAAAGCTGGAAAGGGTGTAGAAAAGCATTAGTTAACACGACGCCATACAATTAATAAGGGAAACCTAGCCAGGCGAAAACTTTGTAGCTAATAATACATAACGCTTAGACAATGCCACTACATATTCGTGTTCATTCCGCTATTCTGGGGCGCGTTGTTCCATGGCCTCTAACGAGCGGTATGGTCGGGTCACTGCAGCTCATTTTCTCCTGCTATCTGAAGCAAGAACGCAGCCAGGATTTTCTTAAGGGGGCCCGACCAAATAAATGTTATTAACAGAGACCGCTTTCGGCACGCGAAGCAGTCCGAAAGTTGCTGGGTTTCGTAATCAAAATGTCAAAAATTTATTATTTAATTCAGTGGATTTTGGGTCGCAAGGGGGCTCCCCTTTGGCTGCGTCTCTGATCTGAAGGAATACTCCCGGCCTTGTACCAAGCTCGTAATTAGTCCTGCCTACCCACATTGCAGTTGACTGGCTGGCACACTGCAATAGAGCTGGAAACAATCCAGAGTTCAGAAGCAGCACGGCAGCGATGCATCCAGGATTAATTTCCTCGCATTCAGAGCGAAACATTCTTACTCAGTACTCCCGCATGCCCGCCGCTTTGCGACTGACATATGAATGATATGATTAATGGCTGTTTCTGCGTAACAGATTACAGTGTTTTCAGTGTTTTCTTGTATTTGTAGCGAACTCTGGTTATTATCCGCACTGTCCGTGCGTATCGTTTTTGTGTAAGTTGAATGGTCTTGGAACAGATAAAAGTTTCCCAAAACCCTTGTACTCTTGCAACTTGCAACTTGCGACTTGCAATTTGTGCAATTCGTAGGTTGATGTAATGCGCATATTGCACGCATGCACATGATGTCTAGCCGGCAACTGCGTCAAGCTAAAGAGGTAGATCTACAATCATATCGAACATGACGCAGCAATACTGACCTTTCGCTCGGTTCGTCAGGTCATCAGTCTTCCTGACATAGTCTTCGGTGACCTGCATGAAGGCGCCGGGCTGACCACAGAGGCCGAACTGGCGAGTCCACGGCGCCGAGCCGTACACCGGGTGTGGCGAGCCGGTGACCCGCAGGTCACCGGTCAGGTAGCTCTCGGTGGTGGCCTGCACGGCCGGCTCAACGCCTGTGCAGTTGTCCGGCCACGTGCTCGGCACCACCACGGTGACGTCACCGAAAAACGCGCGCTGATTGGTTGCCAAATAGAGTTGAGAGGAGGCCTCGTTGAGCAGAGTCTGCAGGAAAAAAAGCGGAATTGAATTGGGAACTGCTGGGAGTTGTGCGTTATGCAACACTGCATTCCAATTTGGCATTGATTTTCGTACCCTCGTGGATAAGCATGTCTCGGGCAGTTCGCGTTCTGTTTTGTTTCTGGCGTTGAAAGATGCGCTGAAATTCGGCCAGACATGAAGAATGAGTGAGAACATTGGGTATAACAGCAATGTGGTATGATGATTTGCCTGCGTTAGTTTATGGAGAAGAAAGTCCGCCGCGAAATAAGTAGCTGGACTCAACGCTTCGAAATGCGCCTGTACAATGTGGTATTTCAGCCCCCTCCAAAGCACATGGAAAGAGTTAAATGAATCGTACAACTTCCTTTTACGTATGAACAACCTATTTAATTATATGATGGGAATACATCTTAAAGAGTGGTAAATCAAATAAACCAACACATATTCGATGCCTACGCATACGTTATTGGTGGGGATGCAATTAAAGTTGCATCCGACCGACATCTATACAAGGAGACATAAATTAATATGATATAGATACAAGAAACACACATCAAAATGGACACGCGTAGAAATATATGTCAAGCAAGCATACATTTCATGAACATAAGGGCAAATGTAAAGTAAATAAATTGGTGACACGTCGAAGCACATAAATTAACCCAATTTACGTCGGCAGAAGAAAAAAAAGATTACGGCAAAATAACTGTTAACAGCCACAGCTTCACTTTCTTGTTAAAAAAAACATGTATAAACATAGAGACCACTTGGCTCAAGGACTCCTTTCACGAAGATCCATTGCTCAGATGCTTAGCTGCATGCTTGCGTGGCCTGGGTAATCTCTTGGCGTGGAGAATATGAGAAGACTTTCCGATCTCGATACGTAGCCACACCTATCGAGACTACGTATGGCTACGTATGACTGTGGCGAACCCGTAGGCATGGTTTATATCGCAACAAATCACGTCCGAATTGTGTGAAGTAGCGACACTTCCTTTGCCCTCCATCGTGTATTATTTGCCCAAAGATAAGGATACGTATGATTGTTGATTTGCATTCAGGTCCTCCAGCTTAACCTCCTACATAAATTTACCATTGCTGGTACAGTGGCGATTCACGTGACACTAAGTTGAGCCTGAACCAGAAAAAGATATGATAGATTCATTAGATAGATATGATAGATTCAAGATTCATGAGATGAAATGACTCCATGCAGAACACGTTGGAAGCATCTGGATTGCGTTGATGTTTTTTTTTTAAATACCGTGGGACATCTTAGCTTGCCGACACAATCATCGCAAAGTTACTGATATATTTTGTTTAACATCAATTGTATTATTAATCATAATAAACTCCTCCTATTTTACGTTATCAAATAAGATTTATCTACGCCTTGGTCTCCGACCTCATTGAGAAACAAGCTGATTTTACATGTCCATGGATCAGACCAATCGGTGTGGCATTGGTCCCATGGGCACCCTGCACAAATTCGTCGTGTGGTTTTAGAGATAATCTGCGGGTATTATCAGCCACCTGCCGTCAGTAAATGGTAGGACCCCAGCTACCTACCTGCACAACTCAATCATACAGGCTCACGCACGTTCAAACGGAGTAAGGAGAGGGGTTCTGCTGGCGCTACAAAGTTCTCATCAGTCGATGAAAAAGTATCAAGATCATGTGTCTCACGATCACATCGTGCGCATTTATCTGCCTGCTGGTGGCTCAAAGCTTACACCTTTTCAAGCATCAATGTAGGTGTGATTTATTGGTATCTTCGTCCACTGCCGGCCACAACAAATTCCTCAGGATCGTGGCGCTGCCCATCGACCGTTACACGGCGATCGGGCAGGTGTTCTACCTCACGTGGGCAGCTGCTGCATCACTTACCTACACTCATGGTCCCGCCACAGGGCCACAGGGGAGGGACGGGTCACATCCACCCTTCGGAGTGGGTGGGGAGTGAGCAATGTACTTTGCCCCACCCACTTTGTGGGGGGGGGGGACCCATCAGCCCTCTGTGTAGAAGGCGCCGAAGAGCAAGCATTGAGAGAATCCTGATTGCAGGCGAAAGTTTCCGAAAACCTGGAGGGACACAAGCTATAGGGAGTGTTGACGCGAATTGTTGGTTGGATTTGGAGGACCACTTATCAGCGCCCGAACGATGCACCAATGATACGCATCGAATAATGATTATATATGAAGAGGTGACAAGCGAACGAAACGAGACGACACGATTAACACGCTTGTTGGCACGAATACGCGAAACTATGACGATTCTGCAATAATTGCGATGACTGGAATTGACAGTGCTAATACGACGATTAGGTATGTTTCCCACGACTTCCCCTTCCGACTCCTGCCCTCTCCCTTCTAATCATATCAGCCCTAAACTCAAAATTAGGGAGCTATTCACGAGCAGTGAGAAATGATTTACGACCACGTTCAAATTATAGGAATTAACCCGCCGCTGTCGGCGACAGGGAGGTCCCTGGCCTACACCAGAGCCCCAGACAATAAGTTTGGGACCTTAAGCTGAGCGACCTACGACTACTGCTGAAACTCTCACACCTTTACCACGAGGCTCTAAAGATTCAGTGGAGGGACCAAAGAAATTATTTAAAAAATACAAAATATGATAGCTAAACAATTGGGTGGGGGAGGGGACCACACGATGCTGGACCCCAGAACCATGGGGAGCTCAACATGAAATTAGCCCATCCACTCTGAAAGCTGTGGCGAGAGCCCTGCTTTCATCTGAGCATCTGTACCTGGTACACGGGATGAACGATCAGACATCGAGCGCTGCCCCCGTATCTGCCCCTGACACATGCTATCTACTCGAGTATCTGGTGCACAGAATGAACGCATCATATACCACGCGAACTGCTGGTGACTTGAGCCGTGGCGCTGCAGAATGGCCACGGCTTCTGCTCAATGGCCGCTCCCCGGGACAGTCATGGAGCTGGCGTGTCTGCACATCACTGTTGACCGATGCGAATTAATCGCCCAGCATCGCGTTTCTGTTGATGTTCACCATGCGCTTGCTGGAGGGGCCAAGGGAAAGGGGCAAGGGGCAAGGAGCAAAATAGCGCTCTCCTCATACAATCGTGGCATGGCATGCGGTTACGATACCAGCACACACAATCATTCGTTGTGGGTTTGGGCCGATATCTCCGCCTACACGACAATTCAGCAACAGAATAAGCACGATATGGGTATGATGTGAGCCGCTGACCTTGGTGTTGAACGCCATTTTCTAGAACGATTACTTGTCGATCATGTCTAGCTGAATTGCAAGTTCATTCTTCATACCAACAGAATAAGTCTCCATAGGTAAGCGAAGAGATGATGTGTCCTCCACCCGCGCGAGTGTTGATTCCCAAATGACTACCAGGACGCATGTTTGCAGCCATTCCGACGGTGTGATCTGAACCATCTTCCCACCCTTCCAACCCTCGTCCCTGCACAGCATCTTCCCACCTTCCCAACCTTCGTCCCTGCACAGTATCTTCCCACCTTCCCAACCTTCGTCCCTGCACAGTATCTTCCCACCTTCCCAATGCGGAGAATGAACTTTGCAGCACTCCCCTTCCCACCGTTTCCAAGCGTGGAGTGCTAGCGACATGGAATAAAACCAGTGTATTGTACGAGACATCTCGAGATTTACAACCGATATGCACACTTTGGGTCGCTGATTGACATCTCAAGTCAGCTTAAAGGTTATTGTCGCAAAAATCGAGAATGTTCACATCTACCTAATCCTTCACGGTGTAAAAAATAACCGACACACGTTTGAAATGTTCTGCATGACATTCCTCAGCAACTTTTGATGCTACAATGATGCATCATTTGCCACTTTTCGACTGATAGGTCAAGAGTCATACGTGGTCGAAGTTTTGATCTCGTTTTAGTAACTTCCGAATCAGTGCCGATAAAAATATTTTCTTGTACTGTCAGGTAAAACATGAACGGACAATTCAGAACCAGCGTTCAGATTAACCTCTGAGATACTCATAAGCCGAAAAAGGTCATCAGAGGTTAAGTTAAGAAATGATCTCGGTAACCTTGACAGGTCATTGACTTGCATAAACAAGTTAGCTGAGCTGTCAATCACATACCGTATCTAATGTTGACAACTTGGGGGTACATAAGGCGAGATGAATTGCCGATAATTTGCGATTTCAGCGCAAAAACGGCCCGGCATGTTCCCTGTTATGACGTCACAGTTCAGTGGCCTGACATGACCTGTTAAATTTTAATATCATGAGGTCGAGAAATGATTTCCATCAGCAATGGCATGCGGTGACGCTCTGATGCGCGCCATTTTACCTTGGCCGCGAAGTAGCCTTATGGCAGGAGGGGGTACAGCAAGACCCTACATGGATGAGGGCTAAGGAAGTAAAAAGCACAAACATGCTTAATTGGACTGCTTGTATTCACATTCCGCTTAGTCGCGTTTCAACAGCCAGCTGAAGTGTAGCACCTTTAAAGTGCTGAATTTTCACACATATGTCTTGCATGCCCTGCACTGTAAGGTGCACAGCGCTCGACCGGAAGTTGCACAAAGGGAAAGACGCATTGCACTGCATACGGCTGGCGGTGATTGGCCGTAGTTCCCAGTGATTGTGTTTTGTGGTCAGAACCACAGCGGCCCGCCGTCAGCCCCAGCGCCCCTCCCCGACCTTGCGGCGCCCGGAGACTGGCGTCTTCCGCCAGGACTGCACGTGCACTTACAAGGGTGGTGCTGTGGCGCGCACTGACTCTGATACAGCTTCTCGCAACGCACGTGCCTTGGCATAGCCAATGCACACAACCAACAGAAGCGGTTACAATGTGACGGCAGCATGGCCGATTGGTTCGCTCGCCGTGGAATAATGAAAGGAGTATTGCCGTTAGCCCGTCACGGCGAGGCGATGCAAATGCGTTCTCCGCGCCCTCCGTCCACAGTTCTCCATTCCTTCTCTCCACCCTTCGCTGTCCAATTTCCAGTCGACACGTTAGCATACACGCTATGTTACAGAGAACATATCACTTGGCAAAGCTCGCATTTTGCCGATAGACCCAAAGTACAGAACCTCACTGTCGCCAAAACAGGAACGTTTGAAATGGCGTGCTGTGGTAGTTTTGTTTTCACGTGCCAGTTTTGTTTTCACGTGCCAGTTTTGCTTTCACGTGCCAGTTTTGTTTTCACGTGCCAGTTTCATAGTCTTATTTTGTGGCGACTAACTTAAGTAGAATATGAAACAATTAAAATTTGTTACTCAGCAATTTGAAGACTTTAGTCGCACACAAATAAGCCTGATTTGGTAAGGCAACTGGATTAAGTGCATTAAATGCATGCATGCATTAAAAGCACACATCCTTGGTGGTTACTTTTGACTTCAGATAAACATAAGACGACAAATATATGAAGCATTATTGCGTTATGCGATGTTACATGCTCAAACTCCGAGACAATTAGAACGCGAATATACTATGTATATGCCCCTGAACAGTGAAGCTTCATGGACGTCCGTTTATGTGTCTGCTTTGCTCTTGGTAATGTTTCCCATAAACACACAAGTACCTATTCAATGCTATTCAATGGATATCGATATATATATATATATATATATATATATATATATATATATATATATATATATATATATATATATATATACGTCAACACTACGCACGTTACAGGCCAACGTCCGTCCACAACCTGCCTCGAGTAACCTGCCTGGAGCTACCATTCCTTGCATTTGTTCAGAACAGCCGTTTCTGTTTATAAATGTAGTTCTGGAAGGACAAAACTCCAACCAGCTTGTTTGCATCGGTTTCTCGTTGGTCGGTAAAATATATTGAGAAACTTCCAAGGCATTTGTCGGCAAGGAAGAACTTCCCCATGCTTTCCTGCAGATTGTATATTGATTGGCTTTGAAAGGGGTTCCATATCAACAACTTGTGGTGTCCTCGAGTTTCTAGCAGGCATAGATTAGCGATACAAGTGCCTGATAAGTGATAAGCTATGGCTATGTGGTGTCGCAGTGGTTATGAAGTTAGCTAACATAGATTAAGTACAGTCATGAAACGTGATATTCTGTATAAATATTGTGCGGCGTGGATGCGGATGATTTTAGCATTGGGTTGAGAAGCGGGCACGATTTTCGAGGCCCGGAAGGAACGTCTGGTGAATGGTGATAGTACATTATCACACCCGGCTCAACTCTATTGCAGTGGGAGACTTCTCCCCGTGTGCGAGTGTGCAAGGCAGGACTGCAGGTGCCATTCTCGGACCACCACTACCGCAGTGGGTGACTTCTCTCCCGTGTGCGGGTGTGCGAGGCGAGACTGCAGGTGCCATTCTCGGACCACCTCTACCGCAGCGGGTGGCTTCTCTCCCGTGCGCGAGTGTGCGAGGCGAGACTGCAGGTGCCATTCCTGGACCACCACTACCGCAATGAGCAGCTTCTCCCCCGTGTGCGGGTGTGCGAGGCGAGACTGCAGGTGCCGTTCTCGGACCACCACTACCGCAATGAGCAGCTTCTCTCCCGTGTGCGGGTGTGCGAGGCGAGACTGCAGGTGCCGTTCTCGGACCACCACTACCGCAATGAGCAGCTTCTCTCCCGTGTGCGGGTGTGTGCGAGGCGAGACTGCAGGTGCCGTTCCTGGACCAAGGGCGCAGCATTGTGTAGCTGGGACGCTGTAGTCGCTTGTTGTCACAACTCGCCGACCACTATTGATCCGCATTGACCCGCGCGGTCTCTGCGGCCCACCAGCAGTGGTCACGAGCAACTGCAAACGAGGGGAGGAGGCGGGGGTGCATGCCTCCGCCGACCGTACAGGATGTCAGGTACACGCGGGCAACAAAAACTGCCCTACCCAGTCCGTCACGTTTACTAACGGAAACGGCCCCATCACGCACGGCGACCTGGTAGACGAAATCGGACCAACTGATGGCACTCAGTTCGACACCGCAGAGGTGATCTGATGCGATGTTGAATAGAGTAGCAGACGTTAGTGCAGTTAATGGCAGCTACGATTCAGGCTAACATTATAACCGGTATCACGCTGGTGCCATTATCGAGATGCAAACTTCAAATGTTGGGAACAAAACTCGGAAAATTCGGTTCAGGTTCCATTTTTTTTCTCTGCCGCATGCCATTGCTTCCGATCAGAGATCAACCCTGGCAAATGGCGAGCTACCAATAATGGGGAGGGGAAGATAGAAAGACGATCAAGTTGTGTTCCAGAAGCGTTTTAAGCTAATCCTTCTCGCCACACAAGTATCAACTATAGCAGTTACGGCGCCTACTTTGTCCTCTCAAAGGGGCGCCATTTCGTCTTTGGTTGAAAAATATATTGAGATAGGGGTTAGGGAGATAGGGGCACTGTGGCACTGTGCACTCGAGCCTTCCTGAAGGGACGCCTTTCCCGGCCAGAGGGGCGCCACCTTTTTTAATTAATAAATTTAATCCGAGTTCTTGCTGGGGTGGCTTTATGAACCAGGGTCCTATTGCTAAGCAGAGCTTGTTGCGTGAACCCTGGCCCCACCACCCGATCCATGAATTCCAGTTCAACGGCAGAATTTTGACCGAAAGTTTAACGTGCCGTCAATGCACCGACACGGCCACCCGGTAGGTCCTCCCCGGCCTTATCGGGCCAGCTGCCAACTGGCCCTCTCAGCCGGGGGCTAAATGCGAGCGCGCGAAGCGACTCGAACTCTGTGTTGCCAGGACAGGGGAGACCAATGCAGGCCAGCGCTCTAGCCAATTGAGCTACCTTTCAATAGGGAGGGGCATATGTCCCCAGCGCCCCTCTCCTGTATCCGCCCCTGTCCGCCAACAATCTGTAAGCTCCGCCCATTAACGCGCTGGTGGATGGCCTTGGGCACTCGAGCACCATTAACTCGGCTCGGATCACTGGCATTGCCGGTGGGCATTCTTCAGCTGCCCGAGAAGCGTGGGCGGGGCTTCGCTCGGACGTGACTGCTGGCCTCTGCCACGGAAACGATCCGGTCGCGCTTTTGTACCGTAACGCAAACATTGAGCAACATTGATAAACCCTAATAATACAAGTTGTGGCTGTGTCTGAAAGTGCCATCGCCAGAGCATAATTCATGCGGGTTGTTAGTGGCAAAAGTTATTCCCCTCACAAAAAAACATGGCGCCAAAGGCTCGAAATGCATAGTAATGCTGTGCGTGCCACACATATCTGAGGAGACAGTCATTCGAATCGAGGTGAGGTTCTGCCTCTTTTCTGCATTCGCTTCCAGTTTATAACGCATCAATAAAAAGTGCTGTGAAATCGTTGCTTGTGGTCAATGGCCGCGCTCTGGAACAGTCGAGGCGTGACGCACCGCTGGACAGCCAGTCGCCATCTTCCATTACACGGCAGCCGCCAGCAAACACGCCGACACTCGGCGGCGCCGCGTCACCGCCGCCGTCCATCGCGCCTCAGCACGTCATCGCAGGGCCAGTCACGGCGCCACAGGGCTAGTCACGGCGCCACAGGGCTAGTCACGGCGCCACAGGGCTAGTCACGGCGCCACAGGGCTAGTCACGGCGCCACAGGGCTAGTCACGGCGCCACAGGGCTAGTCACGGCGCCACAGGGACAGCCGCGCCGCTACATGGACGGTCGTACTGTCACAGTGCCAGTTGTGCCGCCACGAGGCCAGTTGTGCCGCCACCAAGCCAGTCGCACTGTCACAGTACCAGTTGTGGCGTCACAGTGCCAGTTGTGTCGCCACAGTGACAATTGTGCCACCACAGGGCCAGTTTCACTAATACAGTGCCAGTTGTGTCGTCACAAGGCCAGTCGTACTGTCACAGTGCCAGTTGTGTCGTCACAAGGCCAGTCGTACTGTCACAGTGCCAGTCGTGTCGTCACAGAGACAGTCGCACTGTCACAGTGCCAGCTGTGCCGCCACAGTGACAGTCGCACTGTCATGCTCGCTACCACAGAGTCCGTGCCACTGCCAACCAGTTGGCTATAATACCACAGGCCGGTCACACGATCACAGAGTCCATCCCACTGCCACAAGTGCATTACTTGTCACGGAATGGCACATGCATGCATATGTTGCGCATGCTGTGCACGTCACATGTGCATTGCCACAGAACCACACTGCCAAGGAGCCTGTTCTATCGCCACAGCGGCGGACACAAAGTGTCGATCCACGCTTCTACGCAGAAAACTTGGCTGGTAAGTGCAAGCAAATGATGTGCCACTTTATCGACATTTCTGCCGGTCAGCTGATCCGGTAGAACCTCACACCTGTACACACGCCCGCGGACGGCCAAGAAGCGCGTGACCCGACGACACCTTTCACTCCTGACCTCGTGCTACACACCTGACGGCGACATATTTGACACAGCGCGGCCACCGTCAGCCGCGCCGATTCGCCTTCGACCGTCGGCGCTGTGCCGTGGCCTACTCGTTCACCTTAGCGGAAGTCTCTACATTATGAGATTATGGCAGTTACCGCCAGCACCTCGCATCTGCAGTGCGTCAGGTTGAGCGCGTTTTTCTACGTAGGCTGCATACAACCCGCTTCAAACCTTGATTTCGTACAGAATATCACTCTAAAATTGCCCCTCATTGCATAGTGTCTATGCCTGAAATACCAACCATACCACCGGTATTGGAGAGAAACGGTTCGACAAGCTGCCATACAGTCGGCTTGCCTGTGTTTAAGCTTTGCTGAGGTCCGCTGAGGCGGCACTCGTCTGATGGGGGTGTTAACCATAGACAGCTACGGCAGGAGACAGCCCCAGCCTGTTGTTGGCAGCAGTGCCGGCATATCCGCCCACAGAAGAAGGCGCGTTGGAAACGGGCCATTAGGCTGTATTAACACCTCAGCGGACCGCAGGTAGGCCGGATTTTTACCCGAGTCGCCGGAAAGTACAGCCGCCGTCCACCAGCGGTCGCTTATTTGCCAGTCAGGGTGCCCACACAGGCAAAAATGCCCGCGCTGATTATACCCCAACTGACACCAGAAGCGCCAGGGAAGAATGTGGCTGTAAAAGTCTACAATTTAGCTGCGGAAGACGGCTATTTTATTTTCACACAAGCACGCATGGTCCTGTGAAGTGGTAGCATATTCCTGCGAATATACGCTACAGGAGCATCGCTCTCACCTCGCGATATGCAGGTGGCCTCCCATTTTCCATTTTCCTAACCTTGCTCTTCACTCTCTCTCTCTCTCTCCTCCCTTCCTCTACCTTAGTGGGAGAGGGAGGGCAAATTTGCGGGTCCGTGAACACCATGCAATACACGTACCCAAAGTGTTGGGACACTCACAAGGTACGTGTTGGTAGTTGCGTGCTCGACGTGCTCGACGTGCTCCCGGCGGGCGGTGCACACGAGCCGCGCTGTGCAGCAGCACCCTTGCGGCCGGCCTTGGTATGCCGGCACCGACCATCGATCGATCGCATGGTCAGCCTCCTGACGTCGACGGGTGGTAGCCATAGGTGGTGCAACAGCCGACAGCCGACGCAGGTGTGCGAGTCGAGCGCCAAGTGCCCCCGCTCAGGGGAATGTCCTGTCTATGTTCCATGAGAGAGGTTTTCAGGGTAACATCGGAGACGAAATTGTGCGAAAATAGATAGCAGTTGGAAACAGTTTCAGACTTGATTTTATATAGTGTGCTTGTATAGATATAATTTTCTTCAGCTTTAGGAATAAAACGATTGGGAGCCTCGAGACCCTCCAACACGGTTAAGCCTAGCATAAGCCAGTGGAAAATTGCCGGTCTGAGAACTAAGGGAGCGATGTGGAGCATGAAGTAAAGCGGAGTGATGCCAGCACGTGCCAGAGATCGGTGCTCCTATTACGGGCGAACTGTTATTTGACATTTTATCTGCCGAGGTAAACAAGCACCTGAAACAAATAAAGGGAAGCACTGCGCCCGAACCTGATGAGATATATGCCACGGCTTTGAAAGAAGCTGCAGATGAATTAACCGTTCCTTTACTGTGGTATTCAATAAATAATTTGGTTTTTCCCAGGTTCCAGATGATTGGAAACGAGAAAACAGTCATTCAAATACACAACACGGGATAACAAAATCAGCCTGAAAACTATAGACCCACCAGTGCAACATCATTAGTGTGCAAGGTAACTAAAGAAGTAATTAGGAAAAATTGCCTTCCACCTTCATGCAGGTGGTATCATTCATAAGTCTGCATTGCCTTAGAACAGGTAAGTCCTGTCCTACGAATCTCTTTTCATGGAGTTTTTAACAGCGAGTTGGATATAGGCAGCCCGGTTGATGCGATTCATTTCGATCTGAGTAAATTTTTCGACGACGTACTGCATAAAATAGCATTGATTCAGGTGAAACATCGCGGTATTTCAGGAAGCACTTTGAGCTGGATAGAACCCAGGATAACAGGCAGTGTACAAAGAGTTATGCTGAATGGATGTAAAGTTTCATTGGGGCTGTACCCAGCGTAGCACCTTAGGGCTCAATACTGGATCCACTTTTATCCATGTCTTTTTGCGAAGCAGATTCAGAGTGGGATACCAAAATGTGTCTAAATTTGCGCATGACATTGATCTGTTTTATTTCATAGAAAGTATGAGCGACGATGATATTGTACAAGCTGACCTCAATGAGGACCATAATTGGACTTCTTTTCATGGCAACACAATGGGGAATAGGTGAAGGGGTTTCAAAATTGTTAATGGGGCATGCGTGCTGAGAAGTGTGTTATGCAATATCAAGTGAACGGTGCTAAATAGGCTAGAGTAGATAGTCCCTTTGGATCTCGGGAAATCACATTGATTAGGGTGTGACCGTGTCCTTTTTTCTTGAATCTTTCCTTTATACGCTTAACCCAGTTGGGCCACTATGGCTCTTATTGGGACTAACACTTGACATACAAGCGGTAGGTCCCCTTTATTTGAAGTGCTGTATCAGCGCGTGTTAAAGGTTTACAGATGCAGTTGCTTACTCCTGCCTCAATAAGCATCATGAGCTGTCCGAAAAAAATGTTGGCTTAAATGATGGCGATGACGTACTCGTCATCCATGAGGCCAACTGAAGCTCAACTGGACACGGTGCCTTAGACAATTATGTTTAATCATTGCCTCGATGCTCCACCACGGCCCGGGTTTCATGTAAAACGCTCACTTAATGTGAACAATTGCACATCAGGGGGAAGCGAAGGCAACAGTAAGGAATCCGGTTCATGCGAGATTCAAAGATTATATATGCGACAAGATGCTAAAAGTGTGCGCCCTTTCTCATAAATATTGTAAATTGTTGTCATTCGCACAATATATCTGGCAAGACTCCATTTTCGGCTGAAAAGAAACGCCAGTGTTGGGAGCATCTGCTATAAAAAAAAATAACACTAATGCAAAGTGGCATGAAGATGTGGCTCGAGTAACAATTGCTGTACTAACTTTGCGACTGCGGAAATGCCAGCGTATGAACTTGTAAAGCCGGAAAGCGTGCCGACTTGACACTTCTTTTACGACTCAAGTGGTGGCGCTGCGTTGATCACGCAGAGCCACCACTCTCGCGCAGAGTGGTCGCGCTGCGTTGATCACGCAGAGCCACCACTCTCGCGCAGAGTGGTCGCTCTGCGTTGATCACGCAGAGCCACCACTCTCGCGCAGAGTGGTCGCGGGGCGTTGATCACGCAGAGCCACCACTCTCGCGCAGAGTGGTCACGTGGCGCCGAAGTTACAGGCAGCTAGAGCCGTGAGGCAGTGAGATTTCAGGCAGTGAGATTTCAACTCGAAAGCTTCTGGTTACGAAGAATACACGCCATTTATTAAGCTATCGCTTCACCCCTTGGTGCGCTACTGTCGTGGGTCATAGTCAAGAGCGTTGGCGCTAATCTTTCATCGGTGGTGGCAGGGTTTCTGTATCTACTCTTCCCATGAAACGAGATCGGCATACAAAACGAACAAATTTAAGGACGCATCTCTTATTCTTCTGTACACTTTGGCGACTTGCATGGATGTTTGGGCGATTTTCTCGACGGGGCTCCAAAGGAATAAGCAAAGTTCACCCTGGGCCAATATTCGTAGACTTAGACGTAGTTAATGGTCGAGACGAGAAAGCAATTTTGCTAAGATTATATTTACTTGTGCTTAGGCTTAATCATCCCTCCATTGGGACTATAATTTTTCAGTTTTTGAGGTGCTCATTACCAGGATATTCATCATTGAGTGTGCAACAATATTCAGCCTGAGCCTATCCGGTTTTAGATATTGCAGGTTGCATATCTAGTTGCGGTGTATTTTTTCCTCAATGCGGCAGAAGCACGAACCCATATAAATCACTTGCATTGTCACGCTCAAGATTTTGCCAGGAACTCGCCAGTATTATACAGAGTATTCACATGGGAAATTGGCCACCGACCGAGACACTGTCACAGCCCAGCCACTCAATCTCAATCACTGGCAGCCGCACCGAGTCGGGCAACATCCATTGCCAGGAGAAGCACCTCAATGAGCGTGCTAACGGTTCCTAGATGCTTCAATCTGCTGCTGTGATTCAGCACCACAGGGAGATCGGCCGTGTCGCTGCTGTTATTCAATGCAGTAATGACCGGCCGTATCATTGGTGTGACTCAGCATCACAGGAGGATCGGCTGTGTCACTGCTGTTATTCAATACTACATGGAGGTCAGCGGTGTCACTACTGCAACTCGGTATCACAGGATCGGCTGTGTCACTGCTGTGATTCAGTACCACATGGAAGCCAGCGATGTCACTACTGCGACTCAGCGCCACCGGATGATAGCCGTGTCACTGCCGCAACTCAGTCCCGCAGGGAGATTAATGTGGACCCGGCGCGTTCGATCATGCGACCATCATAACTCAGCGGCGCAGCGGGCTGCGCAGCGCCTCTGCGGTGGCGGCGCCGTGACGCCCGAGAACA
Source organism: Ashinkailepas kermadecensis (assembly GCA_034440615.1). Classification (NCBI taxonomy): domain Eukaryota; kingdom Metazoa; phylum Arthropoda; class Thecostraca; family Neolepadidae; genus Ashinkailepas; species Ashinkailepas kermadecensis. The sequence continues at coordinate 81,299 of JAOTOM010004432.1, forward strand.
ATACGGCGACCGGACGGCGGTGCGTGACACACCGCTGCAGATCTCCCAGGCGTGGACCGCGCCGACACAGCCGTTCCCAGGCCCGGCCCGGTCGCAGCCAGTTCCTGTGAGAAAAGCACAAGCGGCCGTGCAGAACCGCGATGTGGGCAGTCGGTCCGGCGGCGGGCGGCGGCGACAAGGCCAGACCGATCACGCCGCCTGCGAACGCAGAGCGCGCCGCCTCTGCGTGCGGCCGAGTTGCGCCGGAAGGGCTATTACGACGGCGCGGCCGCGCCAGCAATGGCGACCACACCGGCTAGCCCAGTCCCGTGCGATCCAAACGACCACACTGGCTAGCCCAGTCCAATGTGGTCCAAACGACTGCACTGCCGAGTTCAAACGATATCCGCGAAACGATATCCAGTCCAAACGAACGACTGCTCAGTCCCGTGTGGTCCAAGTGGCCCCACTGGCTAGCCCGGTCCAGTGCGGTCCAAGTGACCGCACTAGCTAGCCCAGTCCAGTGCGGTCCAAACGACCGCACGGGCTCGCCCAGTTCAGTGCGGTTCAAACCCAGTGCAAGAAAAACGGTGCGGAAGCACTTTACGGATCACCTCCCGTTTCGTAAATGGTTGCACGCTTTCTCCCGCATGGTTGCGCCGCTCTTCCGGCGGTGGATGAGGTATTAATCACGTTCATCGCGGCATCTTGGTGCCGGTAGCGATCATTCAGTCGCCGGCTCCGTGACCCAAGGTCTCACGCCTCATTATCCACACCGGACGCGTTCAGTGGTTGAGCCACCACCAACGTCAGGGGTGATGCCGCTAACGACCCGTGCCAGGATTGCACACTGCATGCATGCGCAATCAAGCACGCTTAAACACCTGCTACAGACCAGCTCACAAACACCTGCTACAGACCAGCTCACAAAATCACGGGGAGGCGAGCTGGTGGCATTCGGCTGATGGTGCTCTAGGAGTTTTCAAGCAATAGTTGAATACGCATAATCCCCGGCCATGTTGGATGGACACAAAGGTGGATAGTAATCATTTGATGGGTGAAGGAAGTGCATTCTTGCATGCCATATATATATATATATATGTGTGTGTGTGTGTGTGTGTGTGTGTGTGTGTGTGTGTGTGTGTGTGTGTGTGTGCGTGCGTGCGTGTGTGTGTGCGTGCGTGCGTGTGCGTGTGCGTGTGCGTGTGCGTGTGCGTGTGCGTGTGCGTGTGCGTGTGCGTGTGCGTGTGCGTGTGCGTGTGCGTGTGCGTGTGCGTGTGCGTGTGCGTGTGCGTGTGCGTGTGCGTGTGCGTGTGTGTGTGTGTGTGCGTGTGCGTGTGTGTGTGTGTGTGTGTGTGTGTAACAGCTCACACCGGCATTTCACAGGTATTTTCAGTCCGAAGCTAGTGCCCTTGGAACAAAGACAGATTCAGGGAAAGCGTGTGGAACGGGTGCACATCTCCGGAAGTGAAGCGTAACTGTGTTGTGAATGCGCATTCGAGGATCCTACCAAGTCGGTTTCTTGCAAACGTTCAGTCTAATTTTGCAAGAACGAAGAAACATTATCGAATGGTTGAGATTATGCAACTCCTGAAAACTAAATATTACTAAATATCACTAATAATGATACATATACATGTGAAGCACGATTAGCTTCGCGATCTTAAGCACCGGTTTCCAAATGGCAATGCAGCGCAATTGATTTATCAGCGGCAAACAAGTGGGTGTGTGCTGTCCAAGATCATGATATAGGGGGCAATTCAGACTGGGACGTGATTGCACAAAGTTTGCATTTCACTGATCGATTGTGGGCTGCAATGCTAAGCATATTTTAAAAAAAGATAATGGTACGAAAATAAAGCACCATGGCGACATAATCGGTATCGATATATTACATCAAGGCTGGTTACACTTGCATGTGCCGTACTTATTTAGAAAACATGCGAAGCTTATTGCTATAGCTGAAGTAATAAATTAATTCAATTTTGTACCCACAAAAAAACCAGGTCTTCACCGAGATCGAGACCCCCCCCCCCGATCCCATCACCCTCCCATCCACTGGACGGTCAGTCATCATGAGGTGGCCAACGTCTAAGGCCATGATGTGGCCGAGGCCATGATCTGGTTGGAGGCCCCGGTATGTCATTGAACCTTAGACGGCCGGTGACGCTGGGATAGTCTGGAGCACGGCCGGTGTGGTACCCTGCGTCAGTCGCGTGCACTGAGACAATGAGAACCTCAGCTGGTGAGACCCTGGAATGTCCGGCCGGTGACGCTGGGATAGTCTGGAGCACGGCCGGTGTGGTACCCTGCGTCAGTCGCGTGTACTGAGACGATCAGAACCTCAGCTGGTGAGAGCCTTGAATTTCCAGACCCGGAGACGGTAACGGGATATCTGGATTCATCAGGCTCTGAAATGGACACAAGAGCTCTGTAGGGACAGAGGCCCTATGATGATACGGATTTCCTAAGATATTTTCAGGCGGAGCATTTGCCTGCAGCTGCTTGAGGGTCCTGGGCCTTCAGACGTCTCAGATCTGAGCTGGTGCAAGGTCCAGTAACTTTAAAGCTCTGAGACGGTTGCGAGAACTAGAGAGCTTAGAGCACTTGAGATGATAGAAACGATTAGGAGTCTTCGGGCAGTCGGAAGCACAGACGGCAGGATTGGAGTCCTTGTAAATAATTCAAACTTCACTTTTCAGAGGCCGATACAGGGGGAGGGGGACTCGGGGCATGTGCCGCCCCCCCCCCCCCCATAGAAGGTGGCGCCTCTCCGGCCTGGTAAAGGTCCTCCGGACAGGAAGGCTCTAGTGTAACCCCGCGAATTTTTCGACCAGAGGCGCCCCCGTCCCTTCGGTGTGCTCGAGTGCATTACCATCGAATTTTCAGCCAGAGATGCTTCTTGGAAGAAAAAGGCGCCCTTCAGTGTGCTCGAGTGCATCCCCGTACAATTTTTTTCAGCTAAAGGTGCCTCTTCGAAGAAATAGCGCCCCTCCAGAAGGGACAAAGTGCTCCCACGACAATTCCTGCATCCGCCCCTGCACTTATTGCAGACTGGTAAGAAAGCCGATAATCACAGTGCGCTAAGGCATTTCAGGGGGTGTGGAGCGATCATGGCTCTGAGACATCCATGAACGCTGAAATCGTCACTGGTCAGAGGGCTAGGAAGACCATAACCACCAAGCCGGTCAGGGGCCACGAGTTCACCACGGAATATGAGGCGGTCAGGAGTCCGGGATCGGTCAGGGTTGTGAGCAGCAGAGAGGATGTCAGGTAGTCTGGGATCTGTACCGGCCACGACACCTTACTACGAAGGTCAATCAAATTCTGAAGATTGGTGGCGCAGCATTCGGAGCACAAGATCAGGGGTGCTACTCTTTATAGTATGATTTGAAGAATGGTCCAAGTTAGGATAAGTCGAATAGTTATCGAGACTGATGGACGTGGTAAGCATCAATTTCGTGCCAAGGCGCGGAAAGTTCATTAGTGTGCATGTAAGCTGACCAGCGTGATCATTCACACCAAGGTTTTGCCCTTTTTGTTGTCGAAGTTCTTTTACTCTCAGCTGTACAAAATGCATAAAATATCATGTAAAGGTCATAAAAAGGTCACCTATGGCTGACGAAAAACTGTGATACAAGACACTCGGTGTAGCACCTGGTCCTCCGCGAACCATTCCGTGACCTTGAGACCATCGGGCGACCGTCCGCGTTCAAGCGTACCTGTAGGCTGCTAATGAGGTTGCGGCATTGTTGCACGTCGACGGTGTGTTCCACGCCGACCACCAGTCCCGTATAAACATTGTTGACGAGCTGGACGCGTGACGCAGACACGCAGGCGACGATGGACAAGAGGGCCGCCACCGCCGCCGTCGCCGCCGCCGTCATTGTGGTCATCACCGACCGGACTGCTGTCGGTGCCGCTCGAGAGGTCAGGTCACCACCAGACTGGTGACGTTGCCGTCAGAGTAGCGACGTCACCGGCAGACTGGCGCGTCACCGTCAGACTGCTTACGTCACTGTCAGACTGCTTACGCCACTGTCAGACTGGTGACTTCACTATTAAACTGGCGACGGCACCGTCAGACTGTTGGGTCAGTCATATGGTGGGGTCACCGTCAGACTGGCGATGTCACTGTCATATGGTGAGGTCACTATGACGGTGAGGTAGCTGTCAGACTGGCGATGTCACTGTCATATGGTGAGATCACTATGACGGTGAGGTAGCTGTCAGACTGGCGATGTCACTGTCATGTGGTGAGGTCACTATGACGGTGAGGTAGCTGTCAGACTGGCGACGTCACTGTCATGTGGTGAGGTGACTGCCAGGCCACTGTGATGGCATGATCATGCGTGCAGCCCGACACAGGCAGAGCAGGTCGCGACGACGCCTGCTGCGGTGTTGTCGATACACAGCGTCCGAGTTGGTGGGGACCGGCTGGAAACACGGCGTCCAACAGCTTCCGAGCGTCCCTGTGCGGCTCAGGCGGTCCGGGTCGGCAGCAGACTAGATCGGCGTCCACGGGCTCCTGCGGCGCGCGAGCTCCGGTGCGTCCCGCTGCGCCGGCCTCGAGACCCACCACGACACTGACGGACGGTCGCCACCGGAACTGCGCCCAACCCGGCCCAACCCGCACCGGCCTGCAGTTGGCCAGCGGCCGTCAGGCGTCAGCACCGGCGGCTCAGGTGGCCACCGGGTCACCGGGGAACGCCGCCAGGTCACCGGGGGACGCCGCCGGTCGGCGGGTCGGCAAACTGTGACCCATACAGCTGGGATGTCACAGACAGCCGTCCACCACCTCAGACTGGGATTGGCAGCGTGAAATGAAGAATCCGGAACGGTTGTTGCACTTGTTTGATCAATATCTAGGACACAAGTGAAGCCATATAGGCGCATATATATATATATATATATATATATATATATATATATATATATATATATATATATATATATATATATATATATATATATATCTCTGTCTTTTTTATATATATATCTTTCTCTATTATATATATATATATATATATATATATATATATATATATATATATATATATATATATATTGTTGGGCGGTCTGAAAATGAACGTGTCTTTCTCACTCAGTGTAGGTAGCCTAGGTCGAATCACGTCATACTAAACAAAGCACCGATAGATCCATTTTTGGTTTCCTGGATATGAGAACGCATGGTGAACTTGCATAACGTACCTTGCAGATGACTTCGCTAGTGTGAACCACATTGCAGCGAGGTTATCTGCTCAAAATGGAGCACTTCTGCAGCACACACCTCCAAACTGGCATCCAGCTACTACTGGACAAAAGCAAAACTGATCTGGAGTGCGTTTACTTGGAGAAGCTTCGAATGAGCGGCGTGGCGTGAGCTCCACCCGCGGTTGACAAGAGGTCCCTAGGTCGGTCGGTTGTCCCAAAATGGTCGGCCTAGCCAGGGCCATAGAGGCTCGAGTCGTTGATGGCTCAGGGAAATTATGGGACCTGAAAAAGATATGGGTCATGGGAGACTTCTGAGCACGGACGGCTGGGAGCCTATGTCGGAGAGGGTCCCTATGACGATCAGCCCCTCTAACGTTGTGGGAGGTCTCATTGCGCCAACATGAGCTATGAGTGAGAGGGCAGCGAGTCCGTGTCCTAGGACTGGTCAGGGGCTTTGTGACAGTTACGAGTCCGAGCCCTCGGACGGGTCAGAGGCTTTGTGACAGTTACGAGTCCGAGCCCTGGGACGGGTCAGGGGCTTTGTGACAGTTACGAGTCCGAGCCCTGGGACGGGTCAGGGGCTTTGTGACAGTTACGAGTCCGAGCCCTCGTACGGGTCAGAGGCTTTGTGACAGTTACGAGTCCGTGCCCTGGGACGGGTCAGGGGCTTTGTGACAGTTGCGAGTCCGAGCCCTGGGACGGGCCAGGGGCTTTGTGACAGTTACGAGTCCGTGCCCTGGGACTGGTCAGGGGCTTTGCGACAGTTACGAGTCCGTGCCCTGGGACGGGTCAGGGGCTTTGTGACAGTTACGAGTCCGAGCCCTGGGACGGGTCAGGGGCTTTGTGACAGATACGAACTCACTGAGATGATCACGGTCCTGGGTCGGGCATCACGAGGAAATTGCAGGAGCTCTGAACTGTCGGAATGTCCACAGCTTCAGGACTGTGAGGACTGCTACAGGAATGATAAGTCAGGTCTCTGGAAGGATCAGAAACACGAGGAAGTTCAGGTCACACATTGGTTGGGTAAGGTCGTAGAGCAGTTCAGGGCCATATGATACCTAGGAATACTGGCCTGCAGCTAGCCATAGACCGTTGGAAACTGACCGTTTGACCGTCTGACCCTGGGTCTGTGAGGCACCTGGAAGCGATTTCAGGCGGATTAATGCAGTGGGATGAGGGGCCTGAAACCTCAAGGCCCTGAGACTGTTAGACATATGCATCGTCGGTCCTTCTTACATTCAGGATGACAGAGGCAGACCGGAACCACGAAGGGCCAGGAGCCCAGGACGACCAGGGACCGATAACTGATTAAGGGAGGGGGGGGGGGACGAACATTGAATTATCGTGGGGGTAATTATGGACGGTAGGGCGGCCAGAACCGGGACAGACTAGGGCCTCCGGCTAACTGTCATGGTTGGGGCCTTAGGTCCGCCAAGTGTCCTGATGCGATTGCAAGAGCCCTGAGCCAGTGTGATGATTTCAAACTTCAAAACCCTGAGGAAACAGGAGTTATGGGGTGGGTCAGTCACAGTCCTAGGGTACACAATGGCCCTGCGACAGCGTGAGGCCCAGGGAAGCCAGGAACGCTGAGACCGCCACGGCTCAAGTGTAGACCAGGGCTCCTTGTGGCCGATACCCGACTCTACAATGTCTACAAATCTCGATGGAATCCACAAAGCTCTAGGGTCATGGGATACCTTCGTGGCGGACCTAACTGGAAAGTGAAAAAAAATCACTGAAATCGTGTGAAGAATATGCCTTTCCCTGAAGGGCTCCGGAAATGCAGTCGGAGTCGTCCCAGAACTCAATTAAATCACGAGCACAACCATTATGTGGGGAAATTTCTTTACTTTCCGATCGACAGGTACTGAGGCCCTATAATTGTTTTCCCCAATTTTGGGTTCTCAATACTCGCCAATTGAGTAGATTTTGCTACCCTTCCCATTCATGGGAGGGAGAGGGGAGGGGGCAGTTCTCCACCGCGCCACCTCGCTCCAAAGTGAGATGGAGCTGCGAGATACAAAAATCGCGTCGCGTGCCACACAGTGAGATGGTCCGCAATATCTTGCACAAATTTGCCAACGTTTTTTTAAGCTTCCAATGGTACCTACATATCGTCGCTGAATTACGATTCAAGCCGCAATTGTATAAGAATACATATTTCGTCGGGAAAAACCATACCGGTTGATAGCCTTGACTGATTTTGTAGTGTCCGCACCTTGTCGTCCGCACCAGCACGATCTCCAATGCCACTCCTGTATTGGCATCCTTGCTCAGTCTTCTAAGCGTACATGAGAACAAAGCTGAAGCTCGGGCCGACCCCGACCAACGCCCGTACTTAGCTCCTAGCCAGACTCTGGGTGTGGCCGGCGCCACTCCAGTTCAGTGCCGCACCCCTTGAGCTCAGCAGATCGGCACAATTACCACGTAAGCTTTACGTTGCCGCCACCTACAGGTGACAGGACAACACCTAGTGTCCAACTGTGCCAATAGGTGGCAGTATGCACGCACTGAGCTCACAACGCACGATGCTACAGATTTCGAGGTCGCCGGTGCGTTGGAGCAGTCTGGGAGCATCTCAAGCTATTACATATCGACTATCTTGGCATAATAACTGCGCAGTAAGGGTAGACAAATTTCGATTTCACCAACGACGTCATAGTTCGGTGCATGGGTGGCGCCAAAGGGAAGGATGGGAGACATCTTCTCAAACGTCGTGAAGCTTAGCATTACTCCTCTGGGTGTTGCATGGAAAGAATGGACTAAAAAACGATCAGCCCCCACCCACCCACATTGCATACAAAGTCCGTGGCTCCGCTGATGGTTGGGTGATCTGACATCAGCTGACAATTATATTTTCCACCAAGATCAGTAACAGATTTATCAATGGCGACGCGATCACACGTGTCATTTTCCGGTGATCGAGAGGCAACCGCGTGGGGATGGCATCCACCTCACGAATGCCAAGGGTAGTGAACTGGCTTGCTACATATCGTCACCACTCTTACGCCCAATGGTCCGGACGAAGCCGGGAAGTCCGTGTGGTCGGCCAGCCTCGGACCTACAACTCTTCGGCTAAGAAGCAGTCCCGTCGGCCACTACAACATCGGCATCCACATCAACCGGACCAGATCCATACCATGCCACTGGTTTCTAGCAGGGGTGAAGGCCGAATGAGTCTGCTCCCGCGTATGCAGGCCTCCAAAAAAGCAAGAGCGACCCGATTGAACCCGACCATCGCACATTTTAACTTTTATTTGTATTTTTGTTACAGCGTTTCAGGTATCAAGTATCAAATGCCAATTATGTATCCATGATTATGGATGCAATATCTTTGTTTTTTCGTTTTACCGATTACATCTGAATTTTTGTTGTTGTATATATTCGCACTATTCGTTAGAAAAAAGAGTACTTAACACCAACCGAACCATTCGGGTAGACACTTCCACCACAAATGTTGATAAAAGTATGTCTATGGGGTTCCCTTTTGCCCGGATTACGATTTTATTCTTTATATACCTCTACGATGCATAGCTTGTCTGCAAACGTGACTTAAAATTACAAAATGACGTCTATATTAGATTAAAGGCCTATATCTCCGGAAGCTGTTAGATATTTGGGCTTTGGGGAACACCGAACATGTCATATTGTGGCCATAACTTACTGTTTTTCTTACTTAGGTTTCAGTTCGGACCTAGTTTAGTTCCAAGTCCCCACGGAATGTTCGTCAGGCACAGTTTGCACATTAGCATAGTGCAATTTCTTTACCAACTTGGGTAAACAACAGCAAACAGTATTTTGGAGAGAAACTCGAATAGTCGTCCAGATTGAACCACGCGAGACCCATCGTCTAAAAGAGAGCCATGGAAGCTGATGAAACAGCTAAAATATGAAAACAGTGGTTCCAAGCTTCTTGTCTGTCCTTTATTACGCATGCGTAAATTTTTAGGGATCCAAGATTAGGGTTAGAAAATGTTATTCATTAATAATCTATCCTTCCAGAACAGATGAGCGCATCGATTTACTTCAAACCACGATAATTGTATTCTTTGACACTTCTTACCCTTGTGGTGGTCACATTAGCTTGCGTTTCGAAGTGTAACACTGTCTCCCACCGACCGGATTGTGGGCAGGACGGAGCGCAGCGCAGCAGGAACAGCGGCGCAGCAGCCCGCCGCGCCGCCGCGCCGCCGGCTGCTGCCTGTGAAGTTGGTCCGATAAACTGACCGGATTGTGGGCAGGACGGAGCGCAGCGCAGCAGGAACAGCGGCGCAGCAGCCCGCCGCGCCGCCGCGCCGCCGTCGGCCGCCTGTGAAGTTGGTCCGATAAACTGACCGGATTGTGGGCAGGACGGAGCGCAGCGCAGCAGGAACAGCGGCGCAGCAGCCCGCCGCGCCGCCGCGCCGCCGTCGGCTGCCTGTGAAGTTGGTCCGATAAACTGACCGGATTGTGGGCAGGACGGAGCGCAGCGCAGCAGGAACAGCGGCGCAGCAGCCCGCCGCGCCGCCGCGCCGCCGCCGGCCGCCTGTGAAGTTGGTCCGATAAACTGCTGTTTGCGCAACACACAGAGTAAAGTCCAACAATTATCTATGGGAACCAGCCGTTGTTGTTCCGGTTTCGTGTTTGATGTCCATGCCTGATAGCTGACGTTGGCACCATGCTCATTCGCACTCGTGACCTGGTACCGGCCGCACGGACAAACGCCGTAAATGATCATTGGCATACAGTTGTGGAGAATGCAGACTGTGAAGGTCAGCTTCAGTGATCAGTAAGAAGTGTGCTTCAACCCGTATGACTTTCCACATGCGAGGAAATGTTGTGTGAGGCTAAGAGCAGTGATTTTACCATACATGAGCGATGCCAGATAACAGAGGCGTCCTTTCATTCGGTGACAAATCGTGGGGCACGTGCAGAAAGCAAGTAAGCCAAAAGGACCCTGAACTCCAAGAGCAGCCAGGACCACCAGGCCAACAACCTCAAAGCCTACAAACTCTACCAGACCCAAGGATGTGGGAGGATTTCCTTCGTCAACCATTCGTCATCATCAACGATGCTGTTATCTTCCTGCGAAACAATACCGGCCAATCATGGCTACTGAAGAACTGGATGTTGTTATGGACGCCGTTGGGAGACACCAGTCACTACAGGTGGCCAGGCTCAATGTATCTCTTGCAGGCTTGCTAAGCCTGTTATGGACGCCGTTGGGAGACACCAGTCACTACAGGTGGCCAGGCTCAATGTATCTCTTGCAGGCTTGCTAAAATATTGGAGTCTTTCACAAATTAGTAACATATGTGTGAGTATAGCTTTCATATGTGGTGCATTCCATGACATATCGACCAAATATTTTCAAATTTTACTTACATAAGCCAGATCCGACTAACGGTTCCGGAGTTATAGCCTCCGGCAGTGTTTTGAGGTCATACCACAAGGGTGTCTTTGGCGATAGGTATCTCATCGATAATGAATAGGTAAAGTTGGAATGAAAAGTACCATTGTGACGAAGCACCATTGTAGGAAGCTTTTTGGAATCGTTTTACCAAAAAGCTTCCTACTGTTGTAAAAAGCTTAAAGCTAGCCTGTTCTCTGGTGACGGTAATCCCCGCGCCCGTCACCGTGGGACTCTCCGCGCGGCCACTGTGCTATGGTGACGGTAATCCCCGCGCCCGTCACCGTGGGACTCTCCGCGCGGCCACTGTGCTATGGTGACGGTAATCCCCGCGCCCGTCACCGTGGGACTCTCCGTGCGGCAACTGTGCTATGGTGACGGTAATCCCCGCGCGCGTCACCGTGGGACTCGCTCCGCGCGGCCACTGTGCTATGGTGACGGTAATCCCCGCGCCCGTCACCGTGGGACTCTCCGCGCGGCCACTGTGCTATGGTGACGGTAATCCCCGCGCCCGTCACCGTGGGACTCTCCGCGCGGCCACTGTGCTATGGTGACGGTAATCCCCGCGCCCGTCACCGTGGGACTCTCCGCGCGGCCACTGTGCTATGGTGACGGTAATCCCCGCGCCCGTCACTGTGCGTCTTGCATATACATCGCGCTCGGGACCCACAATTTCCGTCGGTAGTCCCAAAAAAATTGGCTTGGGGCATCAAAAATTCCCGTCGGGGCTCCCAAAAATTGGCATTGAGAATCGAACACAATTACATTGTGACCCCAAAAATCGCATCGGGATCCGACAAAAATCAAGCCGGAGCCCTCCAAAATAAGGAGGGATTCCGAAAAGTATATGTTAGAGCCAGGAAAATCACTCTGGAGCCCCCAAACCAAATGTCTTCAAAAGTAGCGTACGGCCCCGACAAAAAACGCACCGGAGCCTGAAAATCGATGCAGGACAAACACATGCCGCCAGTGCCCGAAAAAAATCAGGCCGGGATTCGGACTTTTAAAAAATCAGAATAGATCCACAACAATCACGTTGAGGCCAGAAAACTGGCGTTGGGTCCCCAGAACTACACGTCTGAGCGCGAAAAGTCGCGCCGGGACCCAGTGAAATTGAACCGGAGCCCCCCAAAATCGCATTGGGGCCCACAAATGAGCGTCAGAAGCCCCAAATATACACAGCGGGACCCTAAGAGCATAACGAAATGCCGAAAATGCACCGGGCCCCCCAAAGCGCACCGCGTTTCGCAAAAAACGACAGGGCCTTACGACATGCGTTGCAGTTCTAAATATACACACCGGGAGCTCTAATAAGCTCAAAGCACACCGGAGTCATGAGACAGCACAATGGCCTCAAAAACAGGCTGGGACCCGCGATAAGTAACATGGTCCCCAAAAAGAACAAAAAGATCGGGCACTAAATATACTCATAGAGGTTTTCAGTACCTAAACAAAAATCGTCGTTACACAATAAACAACAAAACCGTAAAAAGAGTCAGGGTCCCACAAATGTGATGGCCCCTAACAAAAATGGACTGGAACCCTAAAACAAATCCGTAGATGAAGAAAAACGCAACGGGTCAAACAACCCCCCCCCCCCCAAAAAAAAAAAAACACCAAGCCAGGGCCTCGGTTCGGTAGCCAGTCTAGGATAATTTTTAACCAACGAGATCAGGTGCATCAAAGCCCAGCGTGTATCCGGATTTCATAGCGACCAGAAAATGTGGGAAGAAGAGAACTAATCATCGAGTTTAATTGATCGAATTTTCCCAGCGAACCCCCACACGAAGCACTCCATCACGTCAACTATGACGCATGTCTATCATGTGACAGCAATTATCAAAACGTAGGAGACCTAGCAGAAACCGTTGCATCGCACGAAGTGTGGCGAATGCTCCGAATGTGAAAAGTTGGCGTACACGCACAAGAACGTTGGCCTGGTTGTGAATGAACTGGAATGCCTGAATTGGCAACTTTTACATTTTGAAGTGGTTTGCACAGGTGTATTTTCAGCGGTGTGAGGTGACTTATCAAGGGATACCAAAAGAAAACCTTCGAACAGAGTGGGGGAGTTAGGGTTGAAATCCGGTGACTCAGAATCGATGGTGGTAGATTGGGGCCCCTCCACAGGACAAGTAAGTTGGCCACTGAAAATGTTATTTTAAAAAGGGTTCCTTTCTAAAAATAGTGCTCGAAATTTGGGGACATTTTAAGAAATATGGGAAGTGGGCCTCCTCCAAATCCTATTGCGCCCCCCCCCCCCTGACGGAAATCCTAGGTACGATACACACACACACACACTATATATATATATATATATATATATTTTTATATATATATATATATATACACATAATAGCGCGTGAGGTACATCAGGTCATCACTGTAGGTCTGCGAATTAAACGTTGATATTTGCCAGAGCACGCTACACGTGTTGCTGATTCAAATAGCATTGCGGCACTTCTCATCACTCTGAACTGGTGCGGCGACTTTGTTCGTCGCTACCTCAACCAGTTCATAACACGAACAAGGAGAGACGGATATGAAGGCTTCGTGTAACTAATTGTGTATTTTAGTGCATCTTCTTTGACGGAATCCACATGTAAAGAGCATCGCAAACAGCTTTGATTTGGCCCTTCGACTTGGGCAACATCGCCATCTCATAACTCTTTCACATGCAGTGAAGCCACGAACACGTGGCACTGTGGCAGGGTCAAACATGACGCAGTTAAATGTCACAACCCCAGACCATTTGACCACACACAATGCAAACCGCCATACTCATCAACAAGAGCCTGCACTGAGTACAAACCAGAGAAAAAGACACAATGGGTACCTAACGAGTATAAGAACCCGTCTCACTGCCGGTTGTTGGCACGCTAAGGACGTTGATGGTCAGGCCAGCATGGTCTTCAGCTTTCCACTCTGGTACAGACTCCTGATGTCTGTGCTGCCACCGATGTATTGGCCCTTGATGAACACACGGGGTACCTGAAGCGAAGAAAGACCATTCAAGTGAACCTGTATGGGCACGGCAAATGTGCATCGGTTCCACAGAATTTCCGTGTTGAAATGCATCCAATCACGAGGTAACCGAACACTATGTCCCAAGCACAATGTAGTACTTATCAAGCCGTTGCATGTGAAAATATACAAACTGACTTAAATGCAAACAGCCTACCTACATGACATATATTCACGGTATTCACAAGAAATGGTCATTTTTGTTTTGTTCTAGCACTAAGGAATACTTACAGTCTTACGTATTTTCCGTATCCTTGGTGTAGCAACTGAATTTATATGTTTGTTTAATTCATAATCATTCAATCCGCAGGTAAGAGTACAATCCGCAGGTACAAATATATACATATATCATGAATTACTCATGTTATACTTGTTCAACCCTGACCACCCTGGCGTATGGCGGATACGATAAAAAAACCTGATTTATCGTGGAGAAGCACTCCATGCAATTTTCCCACGTTGGACATCGCGTATGCACGGAGCAATTACTGGACAGGTCAGACGACATACATATACCTAACATGTTTGCCAGGAAAAACCAGCAGATACGCATGGGCAACGATTGCCGCATTTTATTCCATTTCTATATGGTTAAAACTCCAGAATTAGGAAACGTGCACAATCGACTAACGAAGCGTATTACGAGGAATGCGATTACGAATTGTTATTGTATTGAGTATAATATTCATTTAATATGTATCGTTGCTGCCTACTGAAAATCATACCAGTTTCGGATTTTCCGGCATAAGCTTGATTTACGTTTTTTTTAAAAGTCGGCATTTAAGTATGGAAACTTTTCCCGTCAACACACTTTCAAAGGCGTGGTGCAAGCTGATCTGAGGAGCAGAACATATACACTGAACCATCTTCTGACATACCTTCCTTTTAATAAAGAAAACGAGCTGCTTGACCATCAGCACACGCCAGCGTGGCCTTGAACTTGCCACTACAGAACACGTTGTCATGCCAGGACACGGCGTCGACTAACATTGCAAACCAGAACATGTTTCCGTTTTGTAGGTCAACCTACCGATCTTCCTCCAGTGAGTTCACTTAGATACGTCTGAATGGCGCTGCCGTTTTCAGTTTGATCCAGCTCCAGCAGACCATAATGTTCTCCGACATCCTTAAGTACCTGGGGAGCGTATCAATTGAACAGCAAATGCAAACACAAGCACACACGCTACACATAAACACATGCTTCCACCATCAGATCGAACGATGCATGCATCGTTCGATGAGCTTAGCAGAGGTGGAAACATGAAAGGGATGGCAACGCAAAGAGAGCGGAAAATTTATTTTGTTTATTCTGTCCGTATATTAGAACTGCTTCAGAGTGTTTTAAAGGGAATATTTATTTCATAATCAAACTCCCCGATCATTTCATCCCATTCAATTTCCAGTGCAGCATAGATCTTTGCCAACTTTCCAAGGTCAGGGGTCACACTACGAAGTGGAAAACATAGGAACAGCTTGTGAGAAAGCGCAATAGCAAAGCACTAAACAACAAAACAGCGATGCCTACGCAGCAGTATGAAATCATAACGGAGGCTGAATACCACGTGCATGAATATTTACCTTTAGCAGTGAACCAGGGCAAATAAGATAAATACTGACGATAGCGACCAGGAAGTTTTTACCAAATCAACACCAACATAATTGCAAGCACCTGATCTTCACATCAAATTGAAAAGGCGCAAAATCCTACTTTGATCGTAGTACACCGACTGTGAGAGAACTATAACTGAGGCAGTGTAGTTTGTGCTCGTTATCAGAGTTAATTCTTCTAAAATTCATTGCTGTATGCCAGGTCGATGCAGTGAAACTAAATTCAACGTGAGCGATATAAGTAGCTATTGGGAAGGATGTGCCGACGCTACTGGTTCGTACCGCACACAAAGCAAAGTCAGTGAGCGGATACATTGTGTGGCAGTCTTCGAAATACATGCATCAGGCGGAGTATCCAACCAGCTGGGGGTAAATATTATTGGGAACCGTACCTCTGGACGGAGGCGAATCGCTGCTCCATAACGAATAAGGCGCGAACAGAACCACATGTCAGTTAATGTAAAAGAGTGCGCACCATATCCGAAATGGCGGCCATATACGTTCTTCAACATATCGTGGGTAATATCTCAAGGGACATGGTGCACTGTCAACGGAGCGCGCCACCTAACGCGTATGGGTCCGGAGCCACCGTACAACAAACACCTGTGTGCAGCGCATGTCCAATTCTGCGGTGACAGAAAGTTACCTGATCAAAAGTGCAGTAGCACAGCCAGGAATTTCTTAAGGCCGGTCCGACGAAAATGTGTGACTATGAAAGAAAGACCGCTTTTGACGCGAGAAACGCGTCGAAAATTTTCGGTTTTTGGTGGTGAAAATATCAAAATTCCCTGTGATATAGTGTAATTTGTGTTGCTTAGGGGGAGGGGGCGCCCCTGAGCTGCAACTGTGCTAGCATGCTATTTTGTAAGGGGTGTGTGTCCATTAGTCAGTCCGCCGCAAAACTACGAAACCACACATTGAATTCCAATACAATTTTGGAAACTATTCAGAATAGGCTGAAAACGTTACAATTTTCAAGCCGATTGAAATTATCCAAGGGTCAAACGTGCGCCATTGCTAACACGTGAGGAAAGGAGACGAAAAGCTTCTATGTTCGGTTCTATATCACTCCATCTCTTCTGCCACTCTTGAAAAAAAGGGTAGTATGATAGTTGTCAGCACTAGCAGAAAGCCGGAACATGCTGTGAAAACATGCATGTCGCACGCATTGCGGTCGTCTCCGTCAGGTCATTACCGTGAATGGTGACGTATTTAATAAAGTCTAGGTATCCAATAAAGAGACACCTGTTCTCGCACGCAATGGAAGGATGGAAAATGTAGCAAAACATTCCGCAGAATGGCATTTGTGTGCTAAAATGCTCCCGAGCGAAAAGATCGCTGAGAGAGTCGGTTCTGACGTCCAAAAGCTGGTCGTTGACCGCGAAGGTTTTCTGATCAAATTTAATTCAGCAGCGAAAACATTCACGTGTCGCGACAGACAAGTGGAACAGACGACAGGCACTTCCTGTCTACCTTATAAAGGAGCCATGCCTGCCTTCATTTTAGAGCCATCCGTGTAGGAGACGGTGCACCTATGATATGATAAGATATAAGACAACAGGATATATAAATTAGGGCGATAGAACCTGTCGCGCGATATCTTGCTGGTCCATGGCTGACAGCAATGAGTCAGTTCACGGGGCATCATGGCGGCAGAGCAGTTGACACACGTGCATATAATCTAACTGCTCTTGTGATCAGTGCACCAACCATAATGATCCTTCAGTGCTCAGTTTAACATACCAACTGATCCAACATACGATTATAACGATAGATCGAATATGTTGTCATAATGCAACTGTTATACGCTTCATGATGCACCTAATGCAGACAATAGCAACACTTATATATGAAAAACAGCCATAGCACAAGGGCGCAGTCAAGGGGGCGGGGGTACGGGCCCCCACTTAACAACCAAAAATACACTAGATCAAACGAGATATTTTGAGATTTTCATCACGTAAAACCAAAAATTTTCGGCGCGCTTCGCGCACCGAAAGCTTTCTATTTCTTCGCATTTTTTTAGGGAAGAGGTGGGGGTCGGTCCACCCTAGGGAAATTCTGGTTCCGCCACTGCATTATGACGAAATCGACAGAACAAACATTACTCACGTCTTTGGCCATGGCGCAGTACGGACAGGTAGACTTAGAGAAGACCATCACTTTGTTGGCCTTAATAAGCTGGTCTACAGTCTGTTTCGTCGCGGGTGAAACCATAGTTTCCGTAGACTGCTGGTCACCTTCCATCTGCGATGGACTGAAACAACACCGAAATAAACCCATAACGCTTCTCGATATTACCACTCAGAATACCATGCACTAACTATAAATGACTTATCCATGACTTAGCTCTTAATACATCTTAGCAAGATGTACTCCTTTTCTGAAATATTTTTTTCACGGAAACCTGATCTCTAAAGGGTCTTCCACTACAAATGTTCCTGCTAAAAATTGTATTACAAATACAAAATAAAAAGCGCAGATACAAACTTCGGAGTATTGTTCCCAATACTATGACATCTTGCTCTTGAAGGCAACTGCAGTGATTGATGCTGCTAGTTAGCACTTGGCGGTCAGAATGCCAGCGCCACCGCGCCGCGGCCAAGGAAAAAACTTTCTAAGTGAGTTAGTCTCGAGATGGGCGAGCAGAGAAGCGCAATGAGCGGTAATAGTGTGCAGGAAGTTCGCATACACTGCAGCGTCTCCATTCAGCATGCTATCGCGAGTAGCTTTTAACCTTTGGGCCACTGGGATCGGCGGCGGAACGCGCTCCACTGGGGCTGGGGAAGGGGCAGATTCTGGCCCTTGCTTAACTTGAAAGGCTATCGGAAGATCTCGTTGCTTTTGGCGACAAGCGACAGAGCTGAACAAGACGAGCTCAGATAAAGAAAGTATATTGTCCTACGTGTTGTATCTGACGTCACAGATCAATCCAAAGTTCGGAAGATGTCCTATTTCGCGATGTTTCTAATTCAGTCGAAGATCATAAATTAAGCAGCGCAGATGTGGTATTTTGAGTACCATCATGCTTCTTACGTTCTTATGTAGACAGAAAGGCATCCATGAGTAAGTAAAAGATCGAGGTCATGGTGAGTCACGTGGTATTCTTAAGTCGGTTATTGAATCTAGTCTTACACCAATGCGGTGCGTGCTTCTACACCATGATTTTGCCAGTAACTCGATAGACGCAATGCAATAACCTGTACGATCCATGGGGCACATGCTCCTTTTGTTTTTTGCTTTCTTAAACAAAGCTTGGATGTTCTTTTCATAAAAACAAAGTGGAAAAGGCTAGAAGATTTCAACCAACGTCAAAGGCTAGTGCCGCAGATTACCGAATGACTCCATACTGACCGCAAACGCTGCGGCGACGATGTGCGACATTCAATTTCGTCCAATATCTCTCAGCATTTTGAAGGTTACTGATGTTGAAATTTGGCATGAATATTCACAACCTGATTCTGAATAAAATATGCTGTATTCAAGAAGTAAAGCACATAAAAATGATCTTTTAAGTTAATTTACTGTTTTACAAGTTTTAGGCTCGCAGTTTCACAAATTTTACAATTTTGACAACCACGTCGAAGAACAGGATTCGGAGATGGCAGTATTATTGCCCATTAAATTCGATGTCAATTGGCGAACACCGATTGACAATATCTTTGTTCTCCGATTGTTGCCTTTTTCTTCTGCACACACTTCATCTTGTTCAAAAGTCGCGGGAGGCAACGTCACTATAACGTCACTCACGCCCCACCTATAGTGAGTTATATTTTTGTTTCCGAACACAAGCTGTCGAATGTATGTGGGAACAGGTACTGAATGTCTCAACTTGGAATATTTTGGGCGCATTCGAGTTATAAACAAAAATGACAAGGGTGGGGGGCAGATTCTGCCTTCCTTGGGGCGAAGAATACAATGCCGGCCGCGAGCTTTTCAGCAAGGACAAGTGCGACGTTAGGTCGGGAGGGCGCGCGCCAACCTCCTGCGCCGATAAGTTTGTGAACCGGATACTCCACTTCATTGAACCCAACAAGAAGGATAAGAAGCGCGCATCACTTGTCGCAATTGCCAAGTCGTTTGATATTTCCGCCTCAACTACCTGGAGAGTTCTGTGGAAGAAGCTGGGATGGTAGCCCTACAAACCCCGTATCGCCGTGCCTCTCACTCTGGGGAACACAGCAGGCAGAGTCAGCTTCTGTCAGTGGCTGCTGTAGCAGCTCGAGGGGTTCAGGGACAAGGCCATATGAACAGATGAAAAGTGGTTCTTCCTCAAACAGTGCCGGGACAAGCAAATGAGAGGTGCTGGGCGGACAAATGGAGAGGTGCTGGGCTGCCGTCGTGGAAAGACGCGTCATCTCGCACACTGGATTAGCTGCGACGTGTTCGTCAACGGGGAAACGTATGCAGCTGCTGGAGAACTTGTGACCTCAGCAGAAGGACCAGACGATCACCAATAGCTACTCGTTTCAACAAGACGGCGCCGCCGTTCACACGACGGTCGCCGCTCGGCCTTGGCTGGAGGTCAGTGGGACGGTCATCAGCCGGCTGACAGAGCGGCCCTGGTCCGGCCGCAGCCCTCATGTCTCACCCCTGGGCTACTGGTGGTCAGTGGCAGTGGATGAGGTCCGGCGGACTGCTCCGACCACGCTGAAGCAGCTGAAGCAGACGGCGCAGGAGTTAGTGGCCTCCATGGAACCGTGGCAGGTGAAACGCGCGGTTTGCCACAGGCGCCGCCGGGCCGCCACGTGCGGGGAACGAAGCCGGTGATTTGTCGAGACACCGTGGGTAGGACAGGATGAGTGAGAAGAATCATCTAAAGGTGATTTAATTTTAAGGTTTGTAATGATAAAAGTATTCGAAAATAAAGCATCTGTGCATGACTTCTATCGTTTTCGGATGAGCAGTTGCTGTGGAAGACCCTGTGTTTGTTCATATTGCTTTATGATACAAATAAAAATAGTCACACATCGACAAAACGTACAACGACTACAAGGTGCACAATCAAGCCTAACCAACTGAGCTACCGAGGCGGCAATGGATAGTATGGATAGTATAGTATGGAATAGAATGTAAACATTTTCACATTTAAATGGATTTTTACAGTTATTTTTACAGCAAACAGATATCAAACCTTTTTATTGAGATGCCTGGGTATTATCGGTGCTGGCATGCAATATAGCAACATACTTATTTCCAGCGTGTATTATGGTAGCATAGATATAATAATGAAGTCCACACACTATTATATCAACTTCAAGTGCGAGAACGCCTCTCAGAATCTTAGAATCCACAGAGAAGATTAGGCGCTCGCTATGCGACCTGACAAGTTCACATGAGGAGTGATATGAAGAGTTATGATGTGACGAGTAACGAGTGATGCTTGTCATGTGACTTGAGAAGGCACATGACGAGCATGGCAACTGACCCGAGTGGATCTTCAGCTGGGTAACTGTGTAGTGGCATTGACAGCACGTTAAACATTTTATTCAAATTATGTCGTTCACCAGAAATGGTTCGCTAAGATGGTGGGTTCATGGTATATGCAAAAAAATCTCCCTAATAATTAATTGTCCCAAAATTTATAAAGAAAAAAATTTTATAAAAAAAAAAAAAAAACATCGAATTACAACGGAAACTACTATCAAGGCTTTTCATCGTACAGTGATGTGTACGTCCAGGCTGAGATTTAAGAACCCCGAAGATAATGGGATGAATTTAGGTCAATTGCAGAGTGTATATTTCTGAACACTACTTGTGGTGCAAGCAGATCAATGGGCATAGGAAAGTCGATTTTGTGCGATGTACTCCATAGACGTCATTGTTAAGCTGTACAATCATTGGGACATGCGCAATGGCGTACCGAAGGGGGCCGGGCATTGGAGCAGTCCCCCTCCCCATGAGAGGTTGTGGGCCCTCAATATCGCGCCGGGGTTCAGAAAAATAACACCAGGCTCCATAAAAACCCTGCTGGTGTCCCTAACACTCACACCGGTAACATACAAATCACTTTGGGGGCCACAAAAAGTCGCGTAGGGTCCCTGAAAATGACGATGGGGCTCCCAAAATCACACCAAGGCCCCTGAAAATCACATTGGGGCCTCAAACATCGTTCCGGGACCCTAAAATGACGCTGAGTGCTCCAGAATGTTGGACCGGGCCTCTGAAAATGCCGCTGGGCATCGAAAAGGTCGCGCCGGGACCCGATAAATCGCGCCATAGCCTCAGAAAATCACGCTAAGGCCACAAGAGGTCGGGCCGGGCACCTGGAAATCACGCTGGAGGCCAAAAAGACGGGAAGTCATGCCGGGGCCATCGAAAACGACACTGGACACCAGAAAGACTGCCAGGCCCTCAAAATTACGTTGGGTCCCAAAAGGTCGTGTCGGGGCCCCTGATAATCGCGCTGGGCCACAACAAAGTTGGACCGGGCACCTGAAAATCACGCTGGGAGCACAAAAAAGTCGTGCCGCGGTCCTTGAAAATCACGCTGGGGGCTTCAAAAGTTCGCGCCTGAGTCAAGAAAATCAAACTGGGGGCGAAAAAAAGTTTTGCCGGGCTTCTTGAAAATCACAATGACACAATCACAAAATACCGAAAAGTCGCGCCCGGGCCCATGCACATCACGCTTCGGGCTCGACGGGTCGCACTGGGGCCCCAAAAGTCTCATCGGAAACACAATAAATGAAGCAGGGGCAACGAAAAAAACAGTATGGACATGGAAAATCACTCTGGGGTCCCAGAAATTGTTCCAAAAGAAACCAAAACGTGTTG
This sequence comes from Ashinkailepas kermadecensis, assembly GCA_034440615.1. Taxonomy (NCBI): domain Eukaryota; kingdom Metazoa; phylum Arthropoda; class Thecostraca; family Neolepadidae; genus Ashinkailepas; species Ashinkailepas kermadecensis. Next base: position 103,290 of record JAOTOM010004432.1, read on the forward strand.
GACCGCAAAATACGTGTCGAGGCCACTAAAACTCGCGACAGAAATTCCAACAAATGAAGACAGGGTCCAAAAATCGCACTTAGAACCCAAAACGTCGCGCTGCTGCTCTTGTAAATCAATAGGGGCCCAAAAAGTCGCGCCGGAGCCCCACATGTCGCAGCTGGCTTCCCAAAAATCAATTCCTACCCGGAATGTTACTCAGCGGCCCCAAAAATTGCGTCAAAGACCCCCAAAACGCGTCGGACCCTGGAAAAGAAGCACGTTGGAGCACCGAAAAAATGCACTGGGAGCCCGAAGTATCCAACCGAGGCCCAAAAAATCGCGTAGGAGGCTTGGAAAAATAGAAGTCGACCCAACAAAATCACAAAAGGACTCTTTCGAGTCGACCTGAGCACCAGAAAATTCAGAACAGGTCCCGAAAGAAAGTTTTCCTAAGGGTCTTTTTACTCTGAAGGTTGCCATCGGCTAAAAAATACTCGTTGAGCAGCCGCAGTGGCATACCAAAGAGGAAAGCACCCCCTCTCCATCCTGAAAACATACCATCGGATGCCATAATAAATCGCATACGGCATCGAAAACCGTACCGGAGTTCGTAAAATCGCGACGGAACACCAAACAAATGTCGCCGCGAGCCAGAAAAATCGGGTCGTGGCTCGGACATGGATCGTGTATGCCTGGATTGGAAAAGCAGAACCGCTCATACCGCTCAAAAGCAGAACCGCTCATTCTTATCTTTCAGGGTGAAACTTCCCCCTCAATACTTGCTTCCCCCACCCGCAATAACTTCAACTTCTAACATGGCAGCCTATGGAATGTGACAACCACCTTATTAATTTTGGTCTGCCTATTGCCTTCATGTACTTTGCCCTCTCCGATCATTTTAAGAAATCAACATCGGTGGGCCGACCCTTTCGGCGAAATGGGCTCCCTCTCAGAGATGCCTTCACTTCGCATCACAACTTCGGAACGGAGCGTAATAAATCAATAAGGAAAGAATGGCAAGGATCCTTGATCAATTCTGCATCCTGAAAGGTAGACGCCATCCTCCTGGGGTGGCTGAATCAATTGGAAAAATGCCAATACGAAATGCGTACCCCGAACTCCCATAGGCGCACGCCCTAAAACTGGCCGCGTTTCCGTGTCTTTACTTACCCTCCGCTAGGTGGCAGGTTGGTGCAGCTGATACGCGCAGATCAAAGGCGCCGACGCGGAATTTCCAATCCAGGCATACATCATCCATGGCTCGGACTCTACATAATTCAGAAGAAGTCACCACAAATTGCGTCGAACCCAGAAAACTTGCGTCGGAGCCCCCCCCCCCCCGAAACCACGCGCTTCTGCCCGAAAAGTCGCGACGTGACCCCGAGAAGTTAAACCGGAGCCCAAATATCATGCTGGGGTCCCACAAATGTGAGCGAGGAACCCCAAATGAACACAGCGGGACCCTAAGAGTACAACTGGAGGACGAAAATGCACCGGGCCCCCCAAAGCGTACCGAGTCCAGCAAAAAGTGGCAGGGCTTTAAAACATGCGCTGCAGCTCTAAATATACAAATCATGAGCTAAAAACAAAACGCAACGGGGCCCTAAAAGCACCACCTTTATAATGGGATTTTAACTGAGATAGCAGTTTTGAAGACCACGTCGAGAAATCACTTACCTCATACTCCGTTCGGTCCAAAACATCTTTCAGCCGAAGTTATAAGGTCTCTTATCATCGGTTTTGGGACATGGACAGACTCGGTGGGCGTTGTAAAAATTCCTTCATATGGAAGTATATGGAAGCAAACAGCCTTTCAATGGAAATTAAACCTTTTATTTAATTAAACCTAATTAAACCTAATTAAACCTAAAGGCTTTAATTAAATTTAATTTAAATTTAATTAAAAATTTAATTAAATTAAATTAATTAAACTTTAATTAAACCTAAAGGCGAACCTTTAGAGGCCTATGATAAAAGAAAAAAACTTTCCAAAATCCCGTTTTTTGAAGTATGGGCATAATATTTCGCAAAATCAATGTCATATTCATCATTTTCAGGTGCCAATACCCCTAATTAGTATGATTGCAGAATTTCGGCAAGGTGGTTAGTTTACTTTAATACCGCATGGAGGCCTCAAAAACAGGCTGGGGCCCTAACAAATCGATATGGTTCTAGAAAAGGAACAAAAAGACCGGGCACTAAATAAGCACTCAAGCACGCAAAAACGTGCCGGGCCCCTAATACAAATTGGCTGGACCCCTAAAGCACATCCGTAGACAACGAAAAACGGAAAGGTCCAAGAAAGAACTCCTAACTAGAGCCTCAGTTCGGCTGCCAACCTGGGAGCATATTTAACCAAAGAGATGAGGTGCATCAAAGCTCGGCAGTTATCCGGATTTCTTAGCCACCAAAGGACGCGGGAAGAAGATAATTGATCATTAAATTGAATTCAGGATGGGTTCTTGTGGCACTTAAGTCTGAACACGTTTATGACTTTATGTGGTGCCGTGTGCTGTCACATGTCAGCTATTTTGTGTTTAATTGTTCGTCCCCAAAATAGGCGCTTACATTTCGTTTCAGCCGGGTGTCACATGATGTAGTAGCATTTCGTTTCAAGTGGCGGATATTCTAAGGTGCACAATGTGTACTACAGAGATGATTGAGGTGACTGATCATCTATGTGCTGGAGTTAGGCACCAAGGACAAACATCATACAATGTATTTTTATGTATTACGTTTTTCTTTGCCCCAGTCTGTCAGCCTGTCAATATTGGCCTGTCACACACCGGATCAAATAATTTTCAACCAGCGGTCTTTCCTGTTTCTTATCCTTTTCAGCATCAATCATGAGAAATATTTTGCCATGGGGCAGCAAGTAAGCTATGTTCTTGCTTATTCTTTGTCGTCAGCAACATCGGTGAACATTTACAAAGGGGACATCTTGGTGACGTAAAGTACTAATTCATGGAAACTAGGGCACACCACACAGCCATTAGTGAGGCTGTAATGAGCTTGCACTCCCCACACACACGCACATAGCCGAAGTTTAAGAAATTTTATTTGAACAGTAATAGGTACTAATGGTTTCCCTTGCACCAGGAAGATAAACCTATTATTGAATCCACCAGTCGTGAAGAGTTACATGTTCATCGAGAAGTGTGAATTTGAAAGTACTTATGCTGCGATGATAGTTATTTTTTCAGTACATGTTGCTGTTAGCCATAGGCGCGTCCAGGTGGCCTACCTCCTCCCCTTAGGCCTGCCCCATAAAAGTTGTGTGTTCACTATTCAAATTATCGAGCTTTCTATCCCAAAGTGCTCAACCATGATCACTGGCCGACAGGGGTGTCGATTTGTATCCTTTTGTGGGGGCCATGGCCCCACCAATGTTGATCTTGGCCCACCCAATGTTGATTTGGGCCCCCAATAACCTATGCTATTTTATGCTGTTAAGAAAGCTAAAGAGAAAAATGGAAAATCACCATGCTAAGTAGAAACATTGATGTTAACCAGCACATTTGGTACTGAAAAGAAACTGATTTGGATTAGATAGTGGACTGACCCTCCACCTTTTGCTGAAAAATGTAAAATTATGTGTAAAAACAAATGAAATAGCTGGAATTCCCTCCACTGTGGAAGTACAGCTTACATCATAAAATGTTGAGATTAGCGATGCTGATGCATTTTAAACCATATTGTCTGAAAGAAAATCTACTAAGCAACTAAACAACAATTGCATGGTCATACTGATCATGTCTGAGATCCGAAAATATAGTGGGCTAAATCCGATGTATTTTTTTTTTTTTTTGGGGGGGTCTAGTGCATTGGCACTTCGGCCCCCCAATGTTTTTCCAAAATCGACGCCCCTGCTGGCCGATCTAGCCCACCGGTTTGGGGGGAGGAACTTTTGGTTTTCGGCGTCAGCCCTCCTCCCCCTCCCCAGTGGCGTACCTAGGAATTGCATCAGGGGAGGGGTTGAACGGATTTGGAGGGTGCCCATTCTCCCACCATTTTTGGTTAAAAGCACCGAATTTCGACCACTATTTTGCAAAGGGGACCATTTTTTAAAATAACAATTAATGACAACATTATTTCTTGTGTAGGGGCCACAGCCTACCTCCACCGCTTCTAAGTTACCGGAATTGTATTATTGTTTACCAAAACGTTCACGTTCACGTTCAACGTCTCGTACCACGTCGACGTTCCTGCACGTGTACACACTGGTGGATCCGATTTTGTCAACTCTTGCTGTAAGCAGAACTTGAGCCATGGATCATGCACGCTGGCGTACATCATCCATGCTTGAGTAGAATGGAACGTAAAGGGCCTTGAATGGAACCCTCGATGTGTCAGAATCTACTATGCTACGATATTTGCTTCCAAATATTCATTGGAAAAATACCTTTAAAATTGGAGATTCGTTCATTCAGACGCTACTTTTTAACATCGGCAAACGTTACTGCATTTTAATTTAGTTTATTTCTGTTGGTTTCGGGGGGGAAGACACTATGCCCCCCCCCACTTTAAGCGCTTCTGGAGGGCCATGGCCGGAATGGTCCCTCATTGGATCCGCTAGTCACGATGATACTTTGCGAAATTTATGGGTGCGCCCCTGCTGTTGACCCTGGCCCACCCACTTTTTGAGGCGTTCCTACGCCTATTGGTAGGGGAAACGGGTAGTACCTATAACAGAGGATGTCAATTTGGTGATGGCATGCCAAATTTATTGGTGATGGGTCTAAGTGCGATTTGAACGCTCCCTATCCGAGATGTTTTTAGATGTTACCTTCAAATTTTGGGAAGCTAACGTTCAATTTGGAAATTATGAACTTTGGAAGTTGTGAAGATTCAAAGATATAATACGCCGCTTTCGATCAGCTGTTGGCGGTGGCATGATTATATAATGCCATTTGGCGCACATATAACCGATCTTGCGCGTAGCACTCAATATTTTTTTATTGAATGATATATCTGCGTTCGGGGAATTTCCAGGTTAAGGTAATGTTGAATTTTTTAAATTTCTTTTTACAACGCAATGTTTATGAATGTGGTTAGCATGATGTAAACACTCACTTCCTCTGCAAATCAAAATGCATACTTTTCAGATGGCAGGCAAAATAACACCAAACAGGGTGATTGGACAGGGATAAATTATTCGTGAAATATATAATTATTAAATTAAATTTAATATATTCGTGAAAGCGTGGAATATATGGTAAATATCAAGATCAAGGTAAAATGTGATTTTTGCGATTTTTTTTTTGTAATTGTATGCTTTCTGACATGATGAAGATGATGCAGTCACTCATTTTCACAGCAAATGATTACTTTTAAGTCATATACCCTAGGGGTAAATATCAAGATCAAGGTAAAATGTGATTTGTAATTTTTTTTTGTAATGGTATGCTTTCTGACATGATGAAGACGATGCAGTCACTCATTTTCAGCATAATATATAAAATGTATCATAGCATAATGTAATCTAATCTAACCTAACCTAACCTAACCTAACCTAACCTAGCCTAGCCTAGCAACCTAACCTAGCCTAACATAACCTAACCTAGCCTAACACAACATAACAAAACATAACCTAACCTAACCTAACCTAACCTAACCGGAAAACCAGTATACCCAATATGCTATATTTGTAGAGTTAAGATTTTGCTAGTGTATTTCTTTGCCAACTGAAAAGTAATCATTTGCAGAGAAAATGAGAAGTCGCATCATCATTTCCACGTTCAAATACCCCATATGAAAATAAAAAAAATAAAAAAGTCACATTTTACCTTGATCTTGCTATATACCGAATATACTACTTTCTGAGCACTGGGTAAACATTCTTTCCAAGGAAGTATTGACATTGTGCTTGTTCATGTGTACTTATGAAGTCTATGACTCATTTCTAAGAGTATTTTGTGTATAAGCAGCATGCTTATTCTCAACATTACAGATTGTGATACACAAGTATCTCAGCACAATTCCAGGTACAGAGAATATATATAATGTGGTATGCTAGACAGTGCCATCTGCTGATACCATGGTATTGCAATAGTCATTATTAATAGATCTCCTTTGTTAGATGTATCAGAAATTAAACGAAAGACATGCACTTATAGGTGCACTCTTACCCGGTTGGCTCCCCAAATTCTCGAGCATCACTCGCCCAGAGATGAGTTCTGTGGCCAATTGAGGGGAGCCCATATCTGCAGGTATGCCAGTCCCCTAGATTAAATAAAAATTGTTATCATATTGACAGGGCAAGTCACAGGAACTGGAAAGTGTACCTTAAGCAGAATTTGTATGCTTAGAGTAGCCACTACATTTGCCTAATATGTTGTCAGAGAAGATTTCTGATGTGTTAAGAAAAATTAAATATAGAGAAGTAAAGCTACTCTTCAAGTTTGATTAGTATAATTCAGTGTATTTGTACAACAATGTGCGAGATTTGAGTGCAGTGCAGCTTTAAATGCACACAGGTCTGTCAAGGCTACTACATCATCAGGCAATGAGCTCCAGGTGGTACTGCATCTAAGGCATCTCTTCCTACAATCCGCTGATGCACACCTGTGAGCTAATTTCAGTGAGTGTCCACGTGTGTTCACCAATGGTGCCAGCACCAACATGTCAGGGACCTTAATGGCAGAATGGCCATGAAAAATCGTCCAACATTTGATAATGTCTACTCGAAATAGTCTACATTTCACAGAGTACAAATCTAGTTTTCATAATCTGGCACCATAATCCAGACCTTCCATCCCCTCTATGTTTTGTGTCCACCTTCTCTGTACTGATTCTAGTTGCCTTAAATCACCTATGTAACCTGTATTCCAAGCACATGACAAAAACTCCAAAAGAGACCTGGCATGAGTAATGTATAGGGTTTTCATAAATTCAGAACAACATAAAGTAGAATTTAGTAAGTTGCTGGCCAGACTTCCAGCTTTCTGTACTATACCAGCAATGTGTTGATGGAAATACAAGTTTTTATCCACTGTGATGCCTAAGTCAGTATGCATCTGAACAAAATTTACCTGAAATCCATCTAGGTAATAATGTGCATAAGGGCCAATATTTTGTTTCCAGTCATATGAGCCACAGCATACTTTGAGAACTGCACATTTGCTGGAGTTCATTGCTAGTCCACATGACTTGGCAGTACTAACCAGTGTATCTATATCTTTTTGGCCCTGTGAAATGCCAGCCAGCAGGTCTGTGACAGACTTGTACTTCAGTTTCATGGTAATCTGAAAAAACCTTGAACTGGGAGTGTATACCATGAGGTACATAATTAACATAATCAATAATTACACAGGACCTAGTGCAGAGCCCTGGGGTACTCCACTCAGAACATCTGTTGGTTTGCTGGAAGAGCCAGAGACAAGTACTTTCATTTCCCTCCCACATATAAAATTTTGGATCCAGGTGGGGATTGTCTCTGAAATTCCCACAGCTCTCAGTTTTGTTAGTAGCAACTAGCAGAACATGATTACAACATCAAATACCTTTGAAAAATCCAAGAAAATTACATCCACCATATAGTCCTCATCTAGCCATGTAGAGACAGTCTCATATGTTAGCAGTAGTTGATCCTCTATGGAACATCCACAAAGGAAGCTAAATTGTCCTTGATTCAGCAAGTGATGGACCTCCAAGGTGAGCTTCTCAACAATTACATGCTCCAGAATTTTACATGAGACAGAAGTAAGACTCACTGGGTGATAATTTAGTGGATCATGCCTTGAACCCTTTTAAAAAATTGGAATAACTTGTGAAGTTTGCCAACTGTCAGGAAGACTTCCAGTAGAAAGAGATGAGTTAAAAATTATGCAAAATGGTTATACAAGCTCCTCACAGCAAGACACAGTGAATTGAGGGTGGACCCCACCAGAGCCCATGCTGGAGGACCCATCAACCTTACTAAAAATTCTGAGCACATCAGCTTCAGTAATATCAATGCTTTGCAGCACTGTTTTGGTAGTTGGGTGTGGGGCTGGGTTTGCTAGTCTATTTGTGCAGTATACTGAGGAAAATGCCAATGCAAATATCTCAGCCATTTCCTGGCAGTTACTTGTGAGTTCAACAGTTGGTTTCCCCCTCAATGGCCCCAGGGATGTTCTGCCAATTTTCTGGTGTCATATGTAAGAATGAAATTCCTTGGAAGATGGTTTGCAAATTAATGACAATTCATACTTGATCTAGGAGTGAATGCTAAAGTTTCTATGCTGTCTATTTAAATCTTGGAATGATCTCAGTGAAAGACCTGCCTGTGTAGACTTTCTCCCAAATTGGTCTCTTTCCTGTTTGTACTTTATCCATGCATCCTTTTGCCTGCTTAATAGACTGAGGAGGTCTGGTTGGCCATGGAGGATGCACCTTTGGCACAACTCTGGGTATGTATAAGTCTGTAAGAGCTGATAATATTTCTAGGAACCTTTTGTACATACCTCTGGGGGCCGTGGTAGCTCAGTTGGTAGAGCGTCAGACTTTTAATCACAAGATTGTGGATTCGAATCTCACAACCGACGGCATTTACCGAGTCCACCCGCGACCAATCGGCGTGAGAGGTTGGCGACGCTATATAGCCTAACGGTTGAATGCGTCGTAAAAGAACCCAAGGTTCTTCTTATTCTTCTCTTGTACACACCACTAGTGTCTAAATAATGAAATTTAAGGCTCCAGTCATATTCAGACAGACGTTCCTTAATAGCTGTGTAATTATCTCTGTTCCAACACCTTTTCAATGTGGTATTGCTAGATTGACACTATTGGCTAAAGTTGAGCTTCAAGAACTGAAGCAATAGTTCAGTTGGCATGCTTTCATGAGTATGACACATTTTTACATCATACTGTACTCATTTCAACATCTCACACCTAATAAAAGAAACATTATTTTAACACTGTGCTTGAAGTTTGGTAATATAGCATACAAATTGAAGTTCAAAAGAAATAAAAATGTAGCAAACATTTTTTACCTTCCATGCAAGGAAAAAGAGGAGGCAGTAAGATGTGAGTTAAGTGTGTCTCATGGATATCTTAATTTGTAGGTAAATTTGTTTTTTTAATGTAATTTCTGATTTCTTGGAATTTCTCTTGCCAGTGCAATGTTTATGAATGTGCTGAACATGATGTGGCCATTCATTTCCTCTGCAAATGCATACTTTGCAGTTGGGAGCCAAAATAACACCTAAAAATCGGCTTGGAGTTGGGTGATATAGCATACAAAGTAATGTTCAAAATATAGACAAAAAGATGTAGCACAACTTAACCTAACCTAGCCTATTTTTATAGCATGATGTATCATGGTCATACTACCTTGCATATTACCTTGCATTGAGAGCCAAACGAATCCTATTGTGCATTAGCTATTGGAGGATGAAGAAAACATGGCAGAAGCTATGTTTTCTGATACTGACTCTGATGAGGAAACTGATGCACAGTGAATGGTGATGGCTTGTGTTTTTCAGCAGCTCAAAAAGCATTCATTCTAGGGGTGGATCCAGGAAATTCCAATGAGGGTTAGTGGCACTCGTTTCGAAGGGAGCTATCTCCTTGGAGGAATGTTACTGCAAAAGTCCCTTGATGCTGTTATTCAGTACAAAATCCATTGAGTGATGAAGACACTGCACTGGAGTGCACTGAAAGGGTGCCCTTTCCTCTAAGAGTGGTACCTTGGGCCAAACAATCTGCTCAGTGAGGGTCACTTGAGTAGTATGGTGTACTTGAGTCTCCCTAGGGAAAGTCTTTACCCATTATAGGGAAGCCATCATTTGGTGTGGAGGGAACACACAGTCCCTGTATCTGCCCCTGAAAAATGATAAAACAAGGTTACATGACCGCGCATACCTTCAACCACGACTGAAACTACAATTTACCCATCCCAATTTAGAATACCCATCTCCAATTCTCAGTTGTGCATTAGATGCGCCTGAAGTGTACTGTAGGCACTGACACAGATCCAGTTCGTGAATGTTTTGAAGCTGAACACCACTTGCAGCATGTTTCTCATATTCTGAGTTTGTGTTTCCTCATCTGCTGACTGGCCAGATTATGCTTTTCTCATCCAGTGGAGGTTCCATGAGGAAAAACCAATTCTGGATGATACATGGAAATGACCAGTAAAGAGAAATGAGCAATGCTGTGCTTTAAGGTGTCCACAAGATGAGTTTTACACGCATTCTGCCTCCATAAGGCAAATGTGTGTGTGTGCGGGGGGGGGGGGATATCGGGCTGGGCGGTGTCGGGGCGGATTCGTCGGTGGTTGGGTGGTGGATCACTGTGCGAGAGATCGCAGCAGTCTGCTCGGCGAGCCAGCTTAATGGTGCTGTTGCCCTCTGGCCCACTTCTTGAACCACTTCAACACTGTCTTCGACCCTGCTGCAGCCCGTCGCCACAACTACATGAATTTATATAGGCGAGGGCAGGCTCCTTTCCACATCACATACGCCCATGAGTGAGCCCGGCTGGTCATGTAGCAAGGAGGGGTTGTGGGCTTGGGGTGTGATATGACACTGATGGATGGGGATGATACATAGGTACACAGCATTGGTACTGCCACCGCCGCCGGCGCTCGTCCATTTACGGGACCCACCCGTGTACCACCAGATAACACAACACATCCACTCACCCCCATGCCATACACACACAAATCGACGTTCTCAGGGCAGCCAGATGCAAGCGGGGCCCGGGTAGATTTTGTATCCTTTAGATATTTTGTAGATTTATATATTTTGTATCCTAGTAAGATTTTAGCAGTGATGTTTCTGACAGCTGAAACTTGCGTTTAGTTCGAACCAATTCCACTGGTCCTTAAAACTACCCCTTAAAACATTTATGCAACAGTCACTCGCTCCTTTTATTCCGCATGATCATTCGGTCCGTAATAACACGAAAACAAGTTCGCCCACGGTTTTCCCCTCCAGTGTTATGCAAGCATTTAGCGAGCCATGCTCAATTTCACTGGGAACTTGGTTAGTCCTGAATGCGTATTAATTACCCGCTCCGAGGTCCTACCTGTAAACGGCTGACGCGACTCCCCTGATTGCATGATTTGTGCCTATTTTAGTTTATGCCTTCAAGGCAAGGAAATACTGGGCGGGTACAATTTCCGTCGGCTTCTGTGCGGCCTTATAACTGGACTTAGGTATCAATGGCCAGCTTACTTAGTCTTACTCAATCGACGCCATGCCTGGCCTTACACGTTGAAACTTGCAACGGGAGCGGCATTGATGGGTGGTTCAGGGCCCTGCCTCGCTCAATGCCCTCTCCCAACCGTCTTGCTACCCTATTCAATACCGGGGGCTTATGGAACGCCAAAATCCCCTCCCAGCCGATGTTATAATCACACGTCCCTGGCTGGTGAGATCAACGGAGGGTGGAGGGTGTTTTCTCTTGGGCCGTGGTTGGCCTCTACCTAAGTCTGGCGCCAGACGTCCTTCGGAACACTGCTATACCACGGTGCAGATCGAAGTCACCATACCACGGAACTTCGTCATTCCGTCGGAAGGCCCATCTGCACCCTCGGTCGTAGGGCCGGCGGGAATTTGCGGCCCAGAGATACCCGAGTTTCCCAGATATCCAGTTCACAGTTACCACTTAGGAACACTGCCCAGGAGTAGCAATCAGGAGAGTTTCGGCATTGCGCCCTTTCGTCGTGGATCCCCCACCCCTTGAGGAAAGGATGGTCTACGGCCACTCACGGTCGGCACCCGAGGATATATCGCCCATAGGACGGCAGCTAACAGGCTGTCTCTTTCGCTAAATCTGCGGGTGCCGTCGAATTCTTCTCGCGGCCATCCCCTATCTGCCGTATATTCGCCCGGGTGAAAAGAGGAACAGTGCCAGAAGCAGACAGATCTTTAGACCGAGATCGGGCTCGAGACCGCGGGCACAAGCCCGGGACCGTGGTCGAAATCGAGAGTGACACAGATACTAGCAGAGATTTAGACTGTAATCGAGGTTGAGGGAGTGGCAGAGATACGATCTATACCGGGATCGAGATTGCGGCAGCGGCAGAGACCGACATATTTGGAATGCAATCATGAGACAGATCGAGATCGTGACCATGCCAGAGACGGACAGATAAATTGGGACAGAGCGTTCGCTCGAGAGTGAGATCGATACAATGATATAGGCAGAAAGATATGTATACTGAAATCAGGAGACGCAGATTGAGATTAAAATCAAGGACTTTTTTTACAATAAATGTTGCAACAAATGTTTTCCGATCAAACTGTGTCCTTCATAATTCTGTCTCCAAACTAACTGCATTTGCGTTTGTGTTGTCAGCTAAGTGCCCGCAAATGTTATAGTATTTAATTTGTATTGCCCAATATTAAGTATCGAATCAGAAAGCGGCTTTGGTAAATTTCAGCATGGGTCAGGTCAGAGAGTCAAAATCATAACCAGACATCTATTTGAGAGTCACCAATTGACTCCAACTCGGTTCACGGCCACCGTCATCCACACTACCAATCACTCCTCTGCTAAACAAGAAAAAAGGAAAGACAATATATACACCTGCTCTCTGGAGCGACAACTCTCTATTTACATACCTACGTACAAATGGCACAAACACACACGCACATACACACACACAAACACAAGCACACACACACACACACACAAACATTTCCACCACCCCATCTTTCGGGACGTCGCCGGCGTCGGCTGGGTTGGCACGAGCTTGGGTATGAATAGCCCATGACCGGGAGCCGGACAACACTCACATGGCGGTGATCTGGTAACCTCAGCCCAGGTCTTGTTCTCCGTTCGTCTACTCCTCTGCCCAGCGGCGTCTCCGTCCTGCTCCCACCGGTGCGCGTCCGAAAGTCCCCGGCTTCCTCCATCGCTTCTGTCTGTATATCCGTACATTATCTTCCCCTCCCTGTCGCTCGGATGACCAAGAATGTCCTGTCCTATGGGCGCTGTATGACCAACGCAGTCGATGCGCCCCTAAGCCTAAATAACCAACCAAGAATGTCCTGGAGATCCAGCCTTATCCCGCTTCTGCCGCGGGCCGGTCAGCTCTCCTCAATCTTCTCCCTTATCCGGTCGAGCATCGTGGCCGGGCGTTAATGGTGGTGGTTCCATTCATTTCAGCGTCCGAGAGATGCCCTGCCGCCTCTCGGTGCGTGTTGTGACAATTTATGGCCTTCAAAACCACTTGCAGGCTCCTGTTTCGTGGGCCTATTTTTGTCATTTTCGTCAGCCGCAGCTGCCATCTGGACACGCTGGGGTGGGGGAGAACGCCTGGCCATGTGGCGCGTGAGCTGGATTTTGGTCGGCCGTCCGAACATCTTTGAGGGCGCTGTATGACCGTAGCAGTCGATGGGCCCCTAAGCCCAAATAACCAACCGAACATCTTTGAGAAAAATGTAAAATGTCTTACACCAACAAATGGGTTAGGTTTGGTTAAGTCAGGTTAGTTCCGGTTTTTCTGTTTTTTTTTAAATGTTTTTTTAAATGAAGAAAAGGAATACAAAATTGTAAGTTGTTCTTCATCAAAGGCAGGTTAGGTTTTTTATTTATTAAATCATTCATTAGGTTAGGCTTTTTAATTTGAAAATAATAGGAAAATCAATAGTTTGAAATTTGACAAATTTTACTTTTGGGATGATTTCGCTTCCAAATAGAGGTTAGCCTAGTTTGCATTGCATCTTTATTTTATGTTCTAACCAATCCTTTTATTGCTGTGACCTAACTCAAGGCTCTTTTTTTGGTGTTCTTGTTCCCACAAACTGAAAAAGTAAGACGGTATCGGCTTGGCCCTGGAGCCAATTTGGCTGCAGGTACTCATTGCTTCCATGCAGTGGGCTCCACCAATATTTTTCATACCTCCACCCACGATCAAGCTTGACCCCCCCCCAATCCATCTGGGGAAACTACTCAGGCTTTGGTCCCCGTTTTTTTTCCATCTGGGTACCTATGCCTGAATTCTTTGTTGGAGCCATATCAATAACTGCAGTTAGTCTACAAGCAGGAGTTGATCTAAGCTTTTGTGGTAAACTTTCATATATGGCTGATTTCATGTGACCATTCATTCCCATGGTACCTAAATGATTTTTCAGTTGATGAGGTATCATATCATTGCTGTTGACACCAGAGCAAGTATCATCTACTGGGTTTTGCATAGTTAAAGCTGGAAGCATTTTACATACCTCAATGAGGTAGTTCTGGCTGCATACCATAGGAGTCCTCATCACTGGAGTCCTTGGTTGCGATGGCAACCCCAGACAATAATGCAGCTCTTAGACTATGGTTTGTATAGCTTCCAACTCCTGCAGTTTGTATTCTAGAAGCTTTTGCTGTAGATGCTCAATAATTTAAAAAGAAATATAGATGTAAAAAATTATAAACATTCAATCCTAACCTAACCTAACAGTGTACTAAGGAAATAACCTATAAAATGCAATAACATAGCATGTATTTATGGGCGCGAAATGACCAATGCAGTCGACGCGCCCTAATGCACAAATCCACCACCACCACCAGAAAATGAGGTTCATTACAGATGCCACAAGATGGCACTGATGGTACTGTCTGGCATCAAGGTTGACCAAGTTCTTGTCAGTACACCATTGAGAATGTTCATCTCTGCAGATGTGCAGTGTGAATTAATGAAGGTCTAAACTGGAAACTAATAATTTGTCACAGTGTTGAGTATTGAATATCTTGTTTACAGTGTTGGAGAAGCACAAGTATGGATGCTTTCTCAACTTCTCATATCAGCCATGGCATTAAAAAGTGCTGTTTTTTTATTGGAGTAGGCACTCATCTTAAGGGCCATCACTGGTTGAAAAATTTAAAGGATTGCTCAAGTGTCCCTGGATGGGCACCTTTTATATGTACTTGGAAGGTTGCCTTCAGCTGAACACTTTCAAAGGGCCTCACACAGGGCATCCTCCAAGGGAGGAGGCCCTGTGCCCCCCCCTTGGATCTGTCCCTGCCTAACCAATGACTACTGTTTATGTTGCTGTCTGTTGTCAGACATGACTACTGCTGTCATCTCTCTGCTCTGTTTCCACCTTCCCAAAACTGACTAGCATGATTTGATTTATGGTTTGTAATCCTGGATGTTGAGAGGGTCAATTTCTTCAAACCTGTAACATCATAACCTGAACTTGCACTTTCCAATGAATCTTGAGCTTGAAAATTAATTGTCAAAGAGCACCATTGAACATCCATTTGAAAAAAATAAGATGATAATTTTATGTAGTGGATAATGTTCTAGATGCAAAAAAAAACAAGAAAAAAAAACAGGAAGATCCTATTTTTCTAACCCTGAGCTCTAGTCATATTGGATCAACTATGTATCCTGTATTCCAAATGCACAAGGAAGGGTTTCCATAAGTTCAGGAGAACGATATAAAGTGGACCTTTGTAATTTGCTGGCCAGAGTTCCAGCTTTTTATACAATGGCAGCGATATGTTGGTAGAAATGCAAGTTTCTATGTACTGTGATGCCTCAATCAGTATGTGTTTCCTGGGCGCTAGATAACCACTAGCAGTTTAGGCGCCCTTAAGCCCAAATAAACAAACAAAACAAAACAGTATGTGTTTCCACACATTTTACCCACATTCCATCGGGGTAATAATGTGCATAACCATATAGGCTGTACACAGAACTGACTGGACTTATATTCCCACAGGACTTCTCTACATGGGCCTTGCTCATATGCAGCTTGTGTGGTTCAAGGCTATGCCTCTATTGTCCAAGATGCATATGATTTGGTGTTTGATGCTTTCCACTGTTGTGGTCATTGTCATTGGAGGTCAAGATGATGGAGTTACAAGACAGGTGAGGTTCTTACATTGGTATCTTAAGACAGATGTCGTGCATCTTCTTTTATAAATATATCCAATATTTGTCATATGCTCCGAATTCAGCCAGAAAGTGTTATTGCAGACCTTGAAGGAACCACAATAACCCTGAAGTAACTACATCAAAATGTTAAGCTAGCTTAGTTTCACAAATACATGCAGAGAAGAATAGGCGATACCAATATGTATATCGAACAAATGAATTATTCATTAATTTTAAAGTACCCAAATTCCCTGACATTGTAGACAAGGATCATAAATATCATGCTCAAGTGTTTATGCAAAGCTTTACTCACCCCAGTGAATTATAGTTCCTGCAGCCACAATATTTGCTCCCCCACCACACTGGGACATGCTCGGCATCCGAACCAAAGGTAACTAACTGGTGCCATGAAACTGACTACTTCACTTGATGTTGCAGGCATGCAATTATTTGCATGTTTCAGCAGCTGTTCTTCAGATGCCATGTGTTGCTGGCGTGGGTGTCACCACTGCGAGTGATTGAGAAACCCTCCTTACCCTCACCACTTCATGAAATTAAACAATGAGCATATGGCATGACCTGGAAGGAATCAACCTCGAAAGAAGAACTCGTTATTCACATTCCCAGCTGTCCACCCGTCCTGGTATGTACACAGTACAGTCACAGACCGTCCATTTGTACAATACGTTCGCACAGTCACAGACTGTGCCCACATGTCCAATGCGTCCACACGAACCGTGCTGCCGCAGCTGTCGGCGGAGCTGAACCCTGGCTGCGCCAACCAGCTGAACACGAGCCAGTGCGACACACACCGGCTGTTCTACGTCAAGGCGTCGGCGTCGGACATGCTGCACGTGCTGGTGTCGCTGTGGGACGAGCCCGCCTGTCTGCTGCTGCGCACGCCACTGGACCAGCAGGTGCAGCTCAACTGGACCCAGCTGGTGTCGTCAGACCCGAGTGGTGCCGTCGTGGCCAGCGGCGTCCTGGCCGCGTACGGCCTCAGCTTTCAGCAGGCAAGTGAGCTGATGTCGGCGCCGGCGACCGTCAGCAGAGACGCTCCCTGGCCTGCTGGGTGTGCACATGTTAATGTCAAAACGTCAAACTGCAGCATAGATTATGTCATCAGGGATCCAAATGCTACACGATTTTTCGCTTGGCACAATTTTGAACTTTTGTCATAGATATTTAGTCAGAATGCTTCCTGGGGTGGCTTTATGGTCCTATTCTAAGCAGAACGTTTTGTGCGAACCTTGGACCCACCGTCCGACCTGGGAATTTTAGTTGAATGGCAGACTGTTGACAGGAATTTAACGTGCCGCTAGTGCACCAACACGCTGCCGCGTCCCCGGCCTTATCGCACCAGTTGCCAGCTGACGCTCCGAGCCGGAGGACTATGCGAGCGCGTGAAGCGACTCGAGCCCTGTTTGTCAGGACAGGGGGGCCGGTGCGGGCCGGCGCTCAAACAGACTGAACTAAGGGCGGTGAACGAGACATTTAGGTTCAGGCATGATAACCACCATGCAAGAATAAAACACCAGGTATAACCTGATGGTTCACCCGGATCACATTTGTAAATTTTGCTGGCCAGTTTTACATATGCGATCCCATGACCTGAGCCACATAGATGTATGACCCTTACCCACACCATATGCATAGCTCATCTCCTAACCTTGACCACTTGTATGACTGTGTCCCTGACCTGGATCACCTAAATATGATTGTGCTCCTGACCTGGGCCGCCAATATGACTGTGCCCCTGATGAGAACCGCCTGCATGACTGTTTCCCTGGCCTGGATCACATAGTTATGACTGTGCTACTGACCTGGGATGACTGTGTTCCTGACCTGGGCCATCCATATGACTGCTCCTGACCTGGACCACATATATACCTGTATTCCTGACCTTGGCCACCTATACGACTGTGTTCCCGGACTGGGTCATCCAAATGACTTGGACCCTGACTTGGACCACTTACATGGCTATAATGTCCTGCCCCTGTCCTGCACTACCTGTACGACTGCGCCCATGACCTGTACCACCTACATATATCTGTACCCATGACCTGAGCCGCCTACGTTTGTACCCTGACCGTGGTCGGACCTGTGACATCAGCTGATCGAGTTCGACGACCCGGAGGACCGGGCCGACCTATTCGAAGCCAACGGCACGGTGAGGTATGAGCTGTCGACACTGCAGTTGGGCTCCGGCCAGCTGGAAATAATCAGCAACTCCAGCTCTCTGATCCAGCTTAGTCTGCAGTCGCCGCCGCTCAACGACACCGACAGCGGCATTAACGGCACCGTCACCTTCAAGGTGGGCTGACGTTGACAGCAGTGCTGGCTCGCAATGCTGTCAGGTGGGGACGGGTAGTCTAGGGGTAAGTTGCCTGTCTCACAATCGAAAGATTGTGAGTTCGAGTCTCACCTGTCGCTACTCTTCTCCCGCGATCAATCGGCGTGAGAGATTGGCGACGCTACATGACTCAACGGTCGACGCGTCGTAAACCCAATAACCAACCAACCAATGCTGTCAGGTGCTCGATTGTGAGTTCGAGTCTCACCTGTCGCTACTCTTCTCCCGC
This sequence comes from Ashinkailepas kermadecensis, assembly GCA_034440615.1. Lineage (NCBI taxonomy): Eukaryota > Metazoa > Arthropoda > Thecostraca > Neolepadidae > Ashinkailepas > Ashinkailepas kermadecensis. The sequence goes on from JAOTOM010004432.1 coordinate 121,656, forward strand.
GATCAATCGGCGTGAGAGATTGGCGACGCTACATGACTCAACGGTCGACGCTTCGTAAACCCAATAACCAACCAACCAATGCTGTCAGGTGCTCAGGTGATGGACGGTGGCGTTGGTCGTTTTCCCCATGATATCAAGTGAATGCCAATCGACTAGTCTTTATAATGACTTTAATCCGCATGACGTACACTGTCAGATATACTGGTGCTGCTGACGGGTTATATGCTTTTGTCATGGGACTTCAAACGTACATGCAATACTGGCGGTTGAACAGCAATGATCGTGTTTCAGTTCGAGATTCTCAATAGCTACAGCCGCAGTAGCGAGCTGCCACATCTGCAGCAGACGGGAAACTCGGTCATCGCTGGTGTAGTGCTCGACAGACTCAGCACAAACTCGACCTTCCAGCATTCGAGGTACTGTTCGGCTTGTGTCCCAAGCACCACGTTGATGTATCCAGGTACCATATCAATTCAATTGGCTGATGTGGCGTAGCTGGCGCGCATCACTTCATTGTGCTCATGCCACACAAACTGGTGCCGGGGACGTGGCATGCATAGATTCGCCCCGCACACGAGAGGCATTATTCGGTCCTGCTGTTGGTCAGTCTTGTACACTCGTTTGTTGTCACGCTCCCTATCGAAGTTGGTGTCTGTATGACGATTCATGTGACAATTTTCCACATAGTTTTGTTATTTCTCCACTTCATGTCCTGATTTCTCCTATTTCATATCCTGATTTCCCAGCTTCAAATCCCTATTTTCGGATGTCTGCAGACATCGGCTCAACGTAGTGGTCATCTAGACTATAGCACTAGACATAAGGACATAAAGACACAAAGACATAAAGACACAAAGACATAAAGACACAAAGACATAAAAGATCAGTGCAACTATGAGCCACAAAGGCCCTTCTTGGTTGCACTCTGGGCACTGAACCAGTTGCCCACTAAATCCGCCGATCAGCCCTCCCTGGAATACCGAAAAGCAAGCCCTCTATTCTTATAATAATTGTCTATGCTGTTTTTATAGATGTTCAGTGTGCTGCTACTGACAAGGTTTCTGGCAGCTGGTTCCATTGTTCTACTACCCGGTTGGTGAAGAAAGACTGTCTTAACCTTGTCCTGCTGTGATTAACTTTAATTTTGAATTGATGACCTCTAATTGCATCATTGCTGTTAAATTCAAACATTTCCCTGATATATCCCTGTTCCTGACCATGAACAAATTTAAAGACCTCGATGAGATCTCCTCTCAGCCTTCTATATCTAAGTAAAAACATATTCAATTTCTTTAATCTTTCCTCATATGCCAGGTTGCTTATACCATTAACCATTTTTGTTCCCTCTATTGTACTCTCTCTAAAAGCCAACAATCTTTTTCATAACTAGGGGACCAAGCTTGGACACAGTATTCCAAATGTGGCCTGACATATGCACAGTAAAGCTTCCTGATGACTTCCTCACTTTTGTATGATACATTCCCATTTATTGCCCCAAGCATTCTTAGTACCTTCTTCCTGGCTTCTTTGGTCTGTTCTGATGCCCCCAATTGTGTGTTCAAAATAACACCTAAGTCCTTCTCCTGCTGAGTCACAGATAATACTTGGCCACCCTCAAGTATGGAGCCTTCATATGCTGTCTACAAAAATGGTTTCAACTAGACCAATAATAGACTGCCAAATGCCTACAAAAATAGACCAATGGTTCTTAACTCTTTTGCTTGTTTGCATTCGTTTCAAATCATCAGCCAGCCCTCGTACCCCTTGCCCGAATTGACGAAAACACTATGGATGTCATGTGTATCCATAATAAATCATCGCGTCTTCAAAAACACCGCATTTGAATACTACATTTGAAAATCCAAGTAAGTACATACATAGCAAAGCCTAATATGCTTGCAACACCTATCTGGAAATCACTTTGACATCAGAATTCTCCCCAAAAGAGAACAAAATCACCACCCATATGAATGACTAAAGTAGACAGGTTTTGGTATACCTACCAAGGTATCCAATGTATTCTGTCCCAACCTAAATTATGTTCAGAAATAAACGTCCATGCTACCTGAAAGCATCATAGACAGAGAAGTTTGGAAATTATCACTCAGTCCCAATGCATAGAGGCAGTGAGTGCTGCTGGATTTAATTTGATTGGTGGGTTCCACTCCTTAGATTACATGCTAAGAGAGCAAGGGCTACTTCACCACTCTCTCTCTCTCTCTCTCTCTCTCTCTCTCTCTCTCTCTCTCTCTCTCTCTCTCTCTCTCTCTCTCTCTCTCTCTCTCTCTCTCTCTCTCTCTCTCTCTCTCTCTCTCTCTATCTCTCTCTCTCTCTATCTCTCTCTCTATCTCTATCTCTCTCTCTCTCTCTATCTATATCTCTATCTCTATCTCTATATATATATATATATATATATATATATATATATATATATATATATATATATATATATATATATATATATATATATATATATATATATATATATATATATATATATATATATATATATATATATATATATATATATATATATATATATATATATATATATATATATATATATATATATATATATATATATATATATATATCTCTATCTCTCTATCTCTCTATCTCTCTATCTCTCTATCTCTCTATCTATCTATATCTCTATCTCTCTCTATCTCTCTATCTCTCTATCTCTCTATCTCTCTCTCTCTCTCTATCTCTCTATCTCTCTATCTCTATCTCTCTCTCTATCTCTATCTCTCTATCTCTCTTCTCTCTATCTCTCTATCTCTCTATCTCTCTATCTCTCTATCTCTCTATCTCTCTATCTCTCTATCTCTCTATCTCTCTATCTCTATCTCTCTATCTCTCTATCTCTCTATCTCTCTATCTCTCTATCTCTCTATCTCTCTATCTCTCTATCTCTCTATCTCTCTATCTCTCTATCTCTCTATCTCTCTATCTATCTCTATCTCTCTATCTCTCTATCTATCTCTATCTCTCTATCTCTCTATCTCTCTATCTCTCTATCTCTCTATCTCTATCTCTATCTCTCTATCTCTCTATCTCTCTATCTCTCTATCTCTCTATCTCTCTATCTCTCTATCTCTCTATCTCTCTATCTCTCTATCTCTCTATCTCTCTATCTCTATCTCTATCTCTATCTCTCTATCTCTCTATATCTCTATCTCTATCTCTATCTCTATATCTATATCTATCTCTCTATCTCTATATCTATATCTATATCTATCTCTAGAGAGACAGAAACAGAGACAGAGAGAGAGACAGAGAGAGAGCTGGAGCTGCAGAGACAGGCGGGTTGCTTAGGTGTTGCAAAAGGTTGGACCAGGCCCAAGTAGAACGTGAACCAAAATATTTACATTTAGCCTTTTCAGGACCCAGGACTATGTAACCCGGACCCATTTCCCCATAGTATTCTGATCTAAATGTATGTGAAATTAACCCAATGTTAAATGAATATGGACTGGGACGAGCCAGGATATATATCACTTTATTGCATAGATTTCAAGAGCGGAAGCGTATATCACCACAATATTGCTGCAGGTTCTTCTTTTGATCACACCGTGCAATGCCTATGTTACTATTCTGTCACTGTGCTATGGAATTCCTCAATTCCTTTGCCAGATAAATATATTCGGCGAGGACCCGCGGTGTGTATAAAGGGTGCTTTATTTGTGCTTAAGTGGAGCCGACCGACGCCACTGTTATGGCCACGAAATGCCGTTGTTGTCGCGTTCGAAAGAACTAAACTTGATTGGCTGACACTAACGATATTGCCAAATTGCAATGGTGATTCTTGTGTTGAAATAGCGAACTGAGTAACGCAAGGAAAATATTCGGCGGCTTATGTACCTCGGAAGCAAATTGCGATATAAACGGATCGAGTTGAGAAAAAAAACATACTGTTCAATGTATATTTGATATATTTACCCATTGATCATACGTATCCAGTTTAGATTCGACACTTCAATAGAGTCACAAGTTCAGTTCGAACAGTCAGCGGGAATATACAGCTTACACCAATACCAGGATTTCCTCGCAATTACGTGGGCAGTGAAGTGAATCTTTGATTGCCATTCTTCCCTCCCAAATTTATTTGAAACGTAGCTGAGTGTTCCATTACCCTACCACATCAAACATTGGCCTTTTGAAGGCGTAAGTGAAATGAATTGCTGATTATTCGTGATGTCTGCCGAAGCGACCTGACATGTGACCTTATAACGTTGCAGTTCAGGGACATGACAAACTTCAAATTGTTCATACCATAAGGTCAACAAAGAAAGCCTCATCATTTATGCTAGGTGCACTAACGTGCACGGTTTTCCGCATTGATCCCTGAGTGGGCGGGAGTTAAGACTGTGTTAACCTTCCCCGTCTTTCCGGTCATATCCTTACGGGGGTCTCGGGGGAGGGGGGTGATACAAACCCCCTCTAATCTCCAAACTAAGCGTCGCACGAAAACGAAAGAGGTGCCATCGGAAAGCGCTCGACGAGTAGGGCCAGACACCCCACCCCCAAAAAAAATGACGTCACTAGGGGCCCAGATTTGCATGACTTACATCATGTTTTTGGCTCTGGGAGTTCATTTTGGGGAGATTTGAAAGAAATAAAAATATTTTGAATCAGAAAAGGAAGGTGAAATCGACCAAGTCCCTAATTTTTTGACCGACACAAAAATCAAAACAAAAATTCTTCAAAATTTTGAGTTTTCAATTTTCTTTAATTGTTTTCTTCTAATGGGTAGAGCGGGCCGAAAAAAACGTTGTTCGAAGTCAACTTGCTCTCCTAAAAAATGCTTACTTTAGCCAGAATCTTCGATTTTAGCTCTAATGGGCACATATGCAAAACTAATAAGTAATCAAAAACGGAAAAATAGAAAATTCCTCTGATGCGTTTTATTTCGTCGCTAAAGATAAGCAAACGCTGAAAGTTTCATTAAAATATCTTTATCCGTTAAGGCGTGACGACTGGTTGAACCTTTCTGGAGGTGACCTCACTTGACCTTGACTAGCTCGTTGACCCTAGATGACCTGACCTCAAAATTTTGACACAACATGCCAAATTGGTGTGGGAAAATGTATGCCAAATTTCGGCGCGCTGCCGCGCGACGTTCTTTCACTATCCGCGGGGAACCTTAGAGGGGGGTGCATATCACCCCCTCCCCCCAGAGACGGCGCGGGTTAAGCGGAGTGATTTTCATGCTGTAACTTCAGCCAGTCTAGAATGCACAATGGATATGATTGATGATGTGGAACTCTGGACAATTATGTTCCGCGAATCGATTACTGCTGTAATTGTGCTCTCGGCACCCAGGGTCTGCACTTGGAATTCCTACATGGTAACTACAAAGTACCCTGGACAAGCGGGAACATGGCAATTTATCCTCACCAAAATATAACACGCAGGCTATGCTTGCCTGTTTCGGTGTGGGAAGTGTCCCGACCAGAAGGCTGTGAGCTTGATTCCCACCTGCCGCTGCTCTTCATCCTCGGCCAATTGTCGTGATGGATTGCCGAGGCAATGCAACCAAAGCATCGTAATACAAATAACCAACTGATTATGTCTGCTGCTTACAAGCAATGCCACTTTTACGTGAAAGTAAATTTAGTATTAGTCACTTGTACAAGTCTAAGTGGCTAGACCCACGCTGCTGCGATTTACGTCCGTCGTGACTAGACTCCCGTCCGCCATTGTATGCGTTCCAGTGTTCGGACCCCTTGCTACTACTGCTGTTGCGTATGGCTGCTGTTTCTCGCCACGCCTGCTATGAGTAATACGCCTGTTGCGACATAGCAAATCAGGAAGAGATGTCACGCGGTCCTTTCGGCACGAAAATTGCGCCAAAACCTCCGACACCAGCGTGGCAGACACTTCACTCTGAATGTCAGATAATTGACGGCAAACAAAAGCCGTCGGTCGACACCTCACCCCACGACTTTCTTTCTCTGATACTTGGCCTGTGGCCGTGCGTGGCGTCATAGCGGAACCTGAACTCCTCCCCTATTGAGAGCAGAGTCGTCCGGCCCAGAAAGTGAGACGCGGTCGCATTCAGCCGCTGAACGTCCGGTGGATATCGAAAGGGAGCTCGCTCGTTCCGAGTTGGCTATAGAACACCGTCGCGGAGGTTCCTGCCGTCAGTTGAGAGGTGTCGGTGCGATCGCTCAGGTGCGTGTGGTCGGACGGTGTGAGCCGAGGTCGTGTCGGCCGTCACCTGTGAAGACGCGTGCGGGTCGCTGCTGCGGTCCTCTGTCGGTGGGTTGCGGCACCAGTGCGCGTCACCAGACGGTATGAGGCTGGCGCTGCTGCTCGGGTGTGCTCTGTTGCCGTGTCTGGCCTTGGCGGACTCAGCCGACCAGGTTGACCCAGGCCGCACTGCGGCAAGGTCTGCCCGCAACCTGTCCTGGCTGACCTCGTGGCTGCCGTGGCCGCAGCGGCCGCAGTCGCAGCAGGAGACCCGGCCCGACCGCACCGACGGCCGCAACGGCAAGTTCCTCAACATCTTCACCATCATTCGGTTCGCCAACGACGAGTGTCACGGCGACAACAGTCTGAACGGCACGTGTGTGTCGCCGGACGAGTGTCGCCGCCGCGGCGGCCAGGACGCCGGCCAGTGCGCCGGCGGCTACGGCGTCTGCTGCACCATGACCGGCAGCTGCGGCAACTTCACGCGCTTCAACAACTCCTACTTCGAGAGTCAGAGCGGCGGCAACGCGCCGAACTGCCAGTACACGGTGTACCGCGACGCGGCCGCTCCCATCTGCCAGCTGCGGCTGGACTTTGAGCAGTTCTCGCTGTCGCAGCCGGCCACGACCAGTGGCCAGTGCACCACGGACGCCTTCTCCGTGTCGGGCAACATCAACGCGGTGCCCGTCATCTGCGGCGACAACACGGGCCAGCACATGTACATCGACGTCGACCCGAACTCTGACCGCACCGTGCTGCAGATGTCCACCTCGCAGAGCGTCGCCGGCCAGACCGTCAGCCGCAACTGGAAGATCCGCATCCAGCAGATCGAGTGCAACAGCACGACGCGCGCGCCGTCCGCCTGCCTGCAGTACCACACGGGCGTCAGCGGCACCATCAAGTCGTTCAACTTCGACGGCTCCGAGACGGGCCCGCACCTGGCCAACCAGAACTACGCCATCTGCATCCGCGACGAGGCGCTCTACTGCAGCATCGAGTTCGCCGCCAGCACCGTCACCAACCCGTTCCGACTGGACCAGCAGACGGCCTCGCAGAAGGGCTCCACGTGCGTGTACGACTTCCTGATCATCGCCGGCATATCGCAGGACGGCCTGCTGCCCAACACCAACCAGCAGGGCGGCACCGGCACCAACACCGTGTTCGACCGCCACTGCGGCGGCGTGTGGGCGGGCACCAACACGGCGCAGGCGTCGGCGCCCACGCCCGCCATCACCTACCTCAAGCCGTACGTGGTGCGCGTCAGGTTCGACACCACCGAGAGCACCGCCGAGACCAACAACCGCGGCTTCTCCCTCAACTTCATCCAGAAGCCGTGCAGTGTGCTGGGCAGGAAGTAGCGTCGCCGCTGCCGGCGGACGGCCAGTGCAGCAGCTGACAACCTTGCACTTTTCAAAGTAACATTAGGCTGGGTGGGTTGAACTCTCCATCCCACATTGGATGCGAATGTCCTGCTTGATAGCATGTTTCTGCAACACGTTGTTCTACTGTGTGTGTTTGCAGTGCTTGGCCACGTGGCATGTGGGCCTGTTTCGCGAAGCGTTATTAAGTTATTGAAATGTGGTCAATGCATGCATTTCATTCAATATCTATGTCATCTCAGATGGGAGCTCTGTTTAGCCGAGACGATACTGTAATGTTCATATCACGTCATGGAGTCACATGTGGAGGAAGCAACTGCGCTTGTCTTCGTCAGTAAGCACCAGGGCACTGATGATTACGCATACAGTTTGTGGGGAGGCGAGTGGCGCAGATGCAGCTGCTGGGAAAACAGTCAACTCGTGCTTCTTTGGACAAGTGGGTTGGGAGACGCCGCCAGTATCATTGTACCAAGTATAGTACATGGTGACTGCGGTGCAGTGAATATATTACAAAGCCATGTCGCTGGTTAAAGGTAGGCGTCCCAAAGCTGTGTCAGCGTTTTTGTCATGATATCTCAGTTCGGAGGGACGTCCACGGGATCAGAGCGGCGTCCGCGGGATCAGAGTGGCGTCAGCGGGATCAGAGTGGCGTCAGAGGAATCAGAGCGGCGTAAGGGGATCCGAACGGCGTCAGAGGGACCAGAGTGGCGTCAGACGAGGTAGGGTGGTGTCAGAGTGAACATCGAGCGGAGCTGACGGAGCAGTATCAGACAGAGTGAAGCAGTATACCGGATCAGAGGGAGCAGTGTTCTGTTGGAGGAGGCGAAATGGTGTCTCTAAGTAGTAGCGATCATTATGGATGTCGAAATGTGGCTCGTGATAGACATCAGTGACTTTTACGTGAGATTCAGACACCGAGCGCTAAGGTATTTAAGTAACGCCGTGAAATAGCGTTCGTGACATTGCTGTTGTGCATGAACCGTTCGTGGCATCAGCCAAGTGTAACGTTCAGTTGAGAATAAACGTTCCACAGAACGTGTGCGTTTCGGCACGTCCAGATGGATTTCATTGAAATGTCCCGGGAACGAGTGGTCTAGGGGTAAGATGCTCGTCTCACAATCGAAAGGTTGTGGGTTCGAGTCTCACCTGTCGCTACTCTTCGCCCGCGACCAATGGGCGTGAGAGATTGGCGACGCTACATGACTCAACGGTCGACGTGTCGTAAAACCAATAACCAACCAACCATTGAAATGTCCTGCGAACGCCGCTTCGGAGTACCCGTGCAATTATTTATAATACCAATACATACCAGGCGGATGATCTATAAATAGGTGTTAAGGCCAGTTGTGCCATAATGATTGTATACACTTGATAATCACACAATCGGTGCCAGGCTGTCCTGGCATTTAGACTACCTAGGGCCTACTAATGTGCCTGTTAATGAATGAGACGGTTTTACCATCGTGCTCATACCAAAGGTTTGCCCCTCCCGTGTTATCTGACAGACTGTCGATATAAATTTGAATCATGTACTCGTAGGGCAACTATTCAAACACTATTTCAGCACCGAATGTAAGCTGTCAGTGGTTGAGTATCGAAACAACATGTGGTGATTCTGCCTTTTTCGCGTATGTGCTTGCGTTTTAGTCGGCAACATGAAGGCAAGTGGCAATGTGCGCTGTATGACCAACGCAGTCGATGCGCCCGTAAGCCCAAATAACCAACCGAAGGCAAGTGGCAATGCATTGCTGCTTTTGCGAGGAACAAGGAAATGGGAATAAGTATAATATAATGACATTGTCCTGGATATTAAAATAATCGAGAGTCCATCGCCGTACCAACTGAGCTACCACGACTCCATGCTGTTGTTCGTGACATCCGACGCATTAAGCAGCTGGGCCATATGACTTCGCCCGCCTGCCTCTCACTCTAACAGAGAGAGCGGGCATCGCATGGAATCGAACCCCGTACCTCTGGTCTCCCAGATGCTTAGCTTAGCCACGAAGCCGCCGATTCCCGGCCCCTGGATGTGGTTGTCATGTTCCTTCGAGGCTAATTAATTTCCCATCGATGCGTATTCCGTCAGCAATGGGACAGCTCAGTGGCCGGAGGTCGTGTTCGCCTGACAGAAGCGCTCGCGGGGCAGTGTGTCCCTGATAGTTGTGCTGCCGCCTGATGCCGGCGTCTGCTGTGCCACAGGTTCGGCCTGCGTATCAACACGATCGGCAACGAGCAGGAGCGCTTCTCCTTGACCAAGAGTCTGGATGATGAGTACACTCCAGGCGTGTTCAAGGTATTGGGATGGTCTGGCGGTCGCTCGGTGCAGGGATGGGACGAGGTCAGGGTTGGGTAGAACGGGTTGGTACTGGGACGAGATAGGGGTCAGTACTGGGGCGGGGCAGGAGACAGTGCTGGGTGGAACAGGAGGCAGTGCAGGGACGGGACGGGGGTCGGTGCTGGGATGAGGCGGGTTTGGCTTGAATGGGGATGCAGTCAGTACTGGTGTGAGAAGACATTGGAGTGAGGTGGATCAGGGCTTGGGTGGGGGAGCAGTCGGAGTAGTCGGAGCAGTCGGCATAGCTGAACAGTCATGCCCTTAATTTTCGTCATCCAGAACATCATCCTCTCCATAAAATTTTCATCTTTCCTCGCTGAAAGGACGAAAATTGTGTGACTTGACAAAGAAATCGCGTAAAGTGTAAGTGTTCTTTGGCAACAATGGTCGTCTGTGTTATCAATCCCATACTTTCATTCCAATAATAATAATGCACAACGCAATTGTGAACGCAAACTAGACCTGTTTTCTGCGCCATACTTGCTATTCCTAGTCCAATTATCCCTGCATGAAAAGCAAACAGTTACCAAATATCCGAAAGTACACAGGAGTATTTGATGCAACAAACAAAAAGAAACAGCATTATCATCTTGAAATATAGGAGACCAAATACTATTCACTCCAAATCCAGGATCCTAACATATCAGTCCTATCCTGGAAAGGGACCATTGCTGGGGTGAGACATGAACCAGAGATAATTCGAACATAGGTCAGAGTTCTGGCTGGGGAGTGGAAGGCAGGGGCCAGGGCATCGTCTGCCTGCATGTGAATCCGCAGCTGGGTCGATGCGCCCCTATACTACAATACAAGAATCCACAGCTTGACCGCAGCAAGTTAATCACCGGTGGGTGTCGCCCCTCCCCAGCTGGTACGTTTGAGTGTGTATGTGACTCGGCGACCCCAGCTGGCCATCGGTGGGCGTCACCCCTCCCCAGCTGGTATGTGTGCGTGTGCATGTGACTCCCCCCCAGTGATAAATTATTCGTGAAATAGGGTGGAATATACCACTTTCTGAACACTCAATCGACATCCTTCTCCAATAAATATCGACATCCTTCTTCTTGATGCGTCCTTATGAAGTCTTATGTCTCCTTTCTAACAGTATCTCATTGATAAGTACCATGCTCATGCTCTCGATAAGGGATGGTGATACACAAACATTTTGCAAACACAATTTCAGGTCAAGGATTACCTATAATGTAATATGGCATACAACACCAGTTTATTGCATGTATATGTTTTCTTCCTATCCAGAATACAGCTCTTCCTAAATTATAAATATCAAAACCAATGATAAAAGTAGTCATGAGTACGCCATTGGCTCAAATTTGAGTCTAAAAGACATCAAAAGCATTTAAAAGACACTAATTCCACTGTAAATTTTGACATCCTATTGCGCTCGTTTCGACATCTCACACCTAACGAAAAACCATTATTTTAACACTGCTCCCCCCCTCCCCAGCTGGTCACCGTGGACTCTGAGTCGCCGGCCGCCGTGCCGGCCGGCGGCTTCCTGCAGTGGCGGCCGGTGGTGTACACGAACGCCGACTTCAACATCGAGCACTCGACCACGGCGCGCCAGTACAACATCACGTCGTCCGACAGCGGCACGCTGAGCAGCCGCCTGCTGCGCGCCTTCTTCACGCCGGCCAACTACAGCCGGTACCACCTGCTGGCCGTCTCCTTCGGCCTCTCCGAGGACGGCTGGTACAAAGGCTCCCACTACGCCGCATGGTGAGTCGCCGGCCGGGCGGCTGCTGGCCGTGGGACCGCCAGACTGTGGCCACCCGTCAATGGTGAGTCGCCGGCCGGGCGGCTGCTGGCCGTGGGACCGCCAGACTGTGGCCACCCGTCAATGGTGAGTCGCCGGCCGGGCGGCTGCTGGCCGTGGGACCGCCAGACTGTGGCCACCCGTCAATGGTGAGTCGCCGGCCGGGCGGCTGCTGGCCGTGGGACCGCCAGACTGTGGCCACCCGTCAATGCCTGGCGTGCGCGCTGGTACTGTGTTTACTACAAGCGTCCATGTTATGATTACCTTGATTTGGTCCATGTCAAATGGTTTGCTCCATTTGGTCACCTTGATTTGCTCCATGGGTCACCTGCTCGCATATACGCCTTTTTCCCTGTCCGATGCTTAGGAATAGGTACGCACGTCTTCTTTTTCTTTTTAATATGTAGACGCAATATGCGAATCAAATCATAATTTGCTAATTTGACAATCATAATCGTAATATCGAGTAACATGCCAACCAAATCATACGCCTAGTCAAGGAAAATCTAATAACACCAACGACTCGATTGTCGAGCGCTTAGGCCTTTTTCCTTTGTAGCACAGACATGCCTGATTGTAAGACTAATCGTGCATTGATTTCGGATGCCTGATTTGATGGAAATGTATCGGTTGGTTTTTAAGCTTAATTTGGCAGATTGTGCACCTGTTTTAATTGACCAGGTCTGTTGATTAAGCTACGGTTATGCCATTGTCTTATCTAGGATCTATAAACTCATCAAGTTCTAGGCAACAATGCCAAGTAGGTAGCACTGCTTTGAACCTCTGACAGTGAGCACAAAAACACATGCACTTCTGGACCTCCGTGTACGTATTTCGCCCTAATTTCTGTTGGATGTGCGCACGGATTTGCATTTACTAACATGCCGGCGGAGAATTCACCGCCCTGAGCCTAGTCTGAGGAACGATGATTGATGAAATATCTGACCTGTAATGTTCCTTAATCAGTTATGTCGGTCTAATCTTCCATAAAGGTCATCGAAAGTCGATGTGGGATGTGGGAAACGCTGAAATGTTTATAATTTGTTATTTCTTTGCTTCAGTTGGTGATATCTCGCCATTGACTGATCCTACATAAAACATCTGACGGGTCACGATGCCAGGGGATGCACACAGACCGAGCACAGAGACCATAGTCAGTTGCCTCTTCGTGCATCATCGGTTCCCTTATTAGGCTGGAGTCACGCCCTTCACGCGGTAAGCGGTCGGTGCCCCCCCCCCCCCCTCTCCACCTCCACCTCCGGCCACAGCAACACCGGTCGGACGTTTTATGTGATCCCAGGGAATAGCTTAATACCACAAACTAGATACGATCGAAGTGCGAAATGCATACGTTGCAGCGCTCCCCGACGAATTTGATTTCTGAGGGCTTTCACCAAAGCAGCAAAGCAGCAGTTAGGAGCATAGACCAAATCCAGTGGGTTTTTGGGTTTTCGGTGTGGATAATTGAGATGAAAAACCCAGTATAGTGTTTTGTTTAATTCGGGCTATTTTCCATATGACAACCAAGACCGCTTATCTAGGCGCCATTTATCATTGGTTGGTTAGGTTGATGTACGTGTGTGTGTGTGCATATGTTTGGAGGAAAATTGCATAGCAACTAGGAGCAATTCATGTTGAGTGTCTAGATGCCCTTAGCTCCTGGATGAAATGGCTGTGGTCTCCATATATACCCTACATTGAGCCTTGCATCAAGCTGTGTCGTCATGCTGGCTACATTTTTCGAAAATTGAAACCTAAAGCGTCATCTGTTTCGCTGATGTAGAAGGGAATGACACATCTGAATTCACCAGCTGAAAGAGCATCTCAAGCATAAACTGTCCAATATTGATGTCCAATAAAGCATAAACTGTCCAATAAGAGGGGATGACCTGGGATGACGACGCCAGAAAGCACAATATATTTCATCTAACCGGTATGGTCAACTTGGAACATAAGGGGACGAGTAGTCTAGGGGTAAGTTGCCTGTCTCATAATCGAAAAATTGTGGGTTCGAGTCTTACCTGTCGCTACTCTTCGCTCGCGACCAATCGGCGTAAGAGGTTGGCGACGCCACATGACTCAACGGTCGACGTGTCGTAAAACCAATAACCAGCCCACCAACTTGGAACATATGACAACCAAGCTCAATCATTTACCTGCACTCACTACAGAGGACTAAAAACGGGTATTTCCTGAAAACTAACAGCTAGCCAATTTGCAAGATTGTCTGTCAGCGCGACTTGATATGATGATACTTTTTTGGCGCAAAATTGTGCGACCAACCGAGTGATCTAATGGCGGAAATGTTCGTCTCCAGTTGAGTTGAATGGAATTGGCCCTATGGCGTTGCATGAAAAGAGTGAATTTCAAGAAGCTAGCTCTGATCTGCCCTTCCCTCCCCATACCCACATTGTTTCCTCAGCGCTGCTGCGTCTAGCTGCTGACACAAAATAACCCGTGCCGGCCTGGGAATGGAGGACCACCCCATTCGGGTTCTTCGGCGATGATGGACGAATAAGCGCGCGAGGTGCGATCATATTTGGCACACATCCTTCATCAATTGGACATGTGGGCATCGGTAGCTCAGTGGTTCAGCTGAACGTCTGGCACGCCTGGGTTACGGAGTTCGATTTCCCGCGGTGCCCGCCCTTCCTGCCAGGGTGAGAGGCAGGCAACGTCATATGTCTCAAGTCAGTTCTTTACCATTTTTTTTGTCGAGTTTGTGACCCCGATGGCGCAACATTTTTGGAGAGTTTTAGTTTGAAATGCATCCAAGAATGGGATGAGAGACACAATGTGCACACCAGATGAGCCATGTCTTTTTGTTAGGTCGCCTTCGTCGGAAAATTTAGGAGCCGGATGGGTACCGCCGAAAATGGTTGGAGTTGAAAATTTTACAATAGAGCAGATTACAGGATATAATTAATATAGCTCGAGCAGACATGGACGTTAAATTATAATTCAGTCCATATTCATGTTTCCTAGCCAACCACCGAGTAATTGCTAGTAAAATACAGCCTGAGGAAGTGACTGGCCTATGCTGATATAGTGCTGAGCGGTGCAGAACTACATCATCTGGACATGGATAAGGATAGAACTGTAAGCCAACTGTTTCTTCCCAAGCATAAACCATTTTAACATGAGCATCATGTTCAGTAATCGCCAGCGATCATAGTTCACCGATAAGTTATTATGCATACATACAACGTATGGACGCTAAATGACCAGGCCTGGCCGATGCGCCCTAAAACTTAAATAACCAACCAACTAACGTGCATCGTATGTGCAAAGTCATCTGGTTGTCTGTATTACCTGATGCGAAACCCAGCAAAAAAAAAGAATAAGCCGGGTTTTGCCAGCACCCAGTGGTTTGGGAGTAATTGACCAAAAATATATGGTTTCTGACAACCCTGGCATTCATAGAGCATTACACTGATGCCTAATTCAATCATCTGTTTGGGTCATATATTTGGATCAGCTATTTGATCGGGCGTTTTCTCCCTGGTCTAGGTTCCGGGCGGTGAATTATCAGCCAGCGTCTCGCTATTGGTGATTCCATGCACATTTGCGGTCGATACGACGTAATCCCAATACATGAAGCGCCAGTATAGTATTCTGGATGGACGCTGAACTGATGCATGCATCAGTTCAGAATGTGGTGGTTTGCTTATTGCGATGTTAAACTCCCGATGTGCTTCTGAGCATCCCTTATCATAAACAGGTGTTTATTTATTGGTGTACGTCGTTTGTGTTGTGTGTGCGTGACATGAGTGTGCATTTCCATGCATTTGTGTGTGTGTGTGTGTGTGTATGTGTGTATTTGTGTGGGTGTGTATGACTGCTTACATTGTCAGGTCGACCATCATGGGTGTGTGTAGTGTGTCTGTGTGTATGTTGTCAGGTCGACCACCACAGGTATATGCGTGTGACGTATCTGTGTGTATGTTGCCAGGTCGACCACCACATGTGTATGTGTATGACGTGTCTGTGTATATGTTGCCAGGTCGATCACCATGGGCGTGTGTGACGTTTCTGTGTGTATGTTGCCAGGTCGACCATCACGGATGTGTGTGACGTGTCTGTGTGTATGTTGCCAGGTCGATCACTATGGGCGTGTGTGTGTGACGTGTCTGTGTGTATGTTGCCAGGTCGATCACTATGGGCGTGTGTGTGTGACGTGTCTGTGTGTATGTTGCCAGGTCGATCACTGGGTGTGTGTGTGTGTGCATGTGACGTGTTTGTGTGTATGTTGCCAGGTCGATCACTATGGGCGTGTGTGTGACGTGTCTGTGTGTATGTTGCCAGGTCGATCACTATGAGCGTGTGTGTGTGACGTGTCTGTGTGTATGTTGCCAGGTCGATCACTATGGGCGTGTGTGTGTGACGTGTCTGTGTGTATGTTGCCAGGTCGATCACTATGGGCGTGTGTGTGTGACGTGTCTGTGTGTATATTGCCAGGTCGATCACTATGAGCGTGTGTGTGTGACGTGTCTGTGTGTATGTTGCCAGGTCGATCACTATGGGCGTGTGTGTGTGACGTGTCTGTGTGTATGTTGCCAGGTCGATCACTATGAGCGTGTGTGTGTGTGACGTGTCTGTGTGTATGTTGCCAGGTCGATCACTATGGGCGTGTGTGTGTGACGTGTCTGTGTGTATGTTGCCAGGTCGATCACTATGAGCGTGTGTGTGTGACGTGTCTGTGTGTATGTTGCCAGGTCGATCACTATGGGCGTGTGTGTGTGACGTGTCTGTGTGTATGTTGCCAGGTCGACCATCACGGATGTGTGTGACGTGTCTGTGTGTATGTTGCCAGGTCGATCACTATGGGCGTGTGTGTGTGACGTGTCTGTGTGTATGTTGCCAGGTCGATCACTATGGGCGTGTGTGTGTGACGTGTCTGTGTGTATGTTGCCAGGTCGATCACTATGGGCGTGTGTGTGTGACGTGTCTGTGTGTATGTTGCCAGGTCGATCACTATGAGCGTGTGTGTGTGACGTGTCTGTGTGTATGTTGCCAGGTCGATCACTATGAGCGTGTGTGTGTGACGTGTCTGTGTGTATGTTGCCAGGTCGATCACTATGGGCGTGTGTGTGTGACGTGTCTGTGTGTATGTTGCCAGGTCGATCACGATGGGCGTGTGTGTGTGACGTGTCTGTGTGTATGTTGCCAGGTCGATCACTATGGGCGTGTGTGTGTGACGTGTCTGTGTGTATGTTGCCAGGTCGATCACTATGGGCGTGTGTGTGTGACGTGTCTGTGTGTATGTTGCCAGGTCGATCACTATGAGCGTGTGTGTGACGTGTCTGTGTGTATGTTGCCAGGTCGATCACTATGGGCGTGTGTGTGTGACGTGTCTGTGTGTATGTTGCCAGGTCGACCATCACGGATGTGTGTGACGTGTCTGTGTGTATGTTGCCAGGTCGATCACTATGGGCGTGTGTGTGTGACGTGTCTGTGTGTATGTTGCCAGGTCGATCACTTTGGGCGTGTGTGTGTGACGTGTCTGTGTGTATGTTGCCAGGTCGATCACTATGAGCGTGTGTGTGTGACGTGTCTGTGTGTATGTTGCCAGGTCGATCACTATGGGCGTGTGTGTGTGACGTGTCTGTGTGTATGTTGCCAGGTCGACCATCACGGATGTGTGTGACGTGTCTGTGTGTATGTTGCCAGGTCGATCACTATGGGCGTGTGTGTGTGACGTGTCTGTGTGTATGTTGCCAGGTCGATCACTATGGGCGTGTGTGTGTGACGTGTCTGTGTGTATGTTGCCAGGTCGATCACTATGGGCGTGTGTGTGTGACGTGTCTGTGTGTATGTTGCCAGGTCGATCACTATGAGCGTGTGTGTGTGACGTGTCTGTGTGTATGTTGCCAGGTCGATCACTATGGGCGTGTGTGTGTGACGTGTCTGTGTGTATGTTGCCAGGTCGATCACTATGGGCGTGTGTGTGTGACGTGTCTGTGTGTATGTTGCCAGGTCGATCACTATGAGCGTGTGTGTGTGTGACGTGTCTGTGTGCATGTTGCCAGGTCGATCACTATGGGCGTGTGTGTGTGACGTGTCTGTGTGTATGTTGCCAGGTCGATCACTATGGGCGTGTGTGTGTGACGTGTCTGTGTGTATGTTGCCAGGTCGATCACTATGGGCGTGTGTGTGTGACGTGTCTGTGTGTATGTTGCCAGGTCGATCACTATGAGCGTGTGTGTGTGACGTGTCTGTGTGTATGTTGCCAGGTCGATCACTATGGGCGTGTGTGTGTGACGTGTCTGTGTGTATGTTGCCAGGTCGATCACTATGAGCGTGTGTGTGTGTGACGTGTCTGTGTGTATGTTGCCAGGTCGATCACTATGAGCGTGTGTGTGTGTGACGTGTCTGTGTGTATGTTGCCAGGTCGATCACTATGGGCGTGTGTGTGTGACGTGTCTGTGTGTATGTTGCCAGGTCGATCACTATGAGCGTGTGTGTGTGACGTGTCTGTGTGTATGTTGCCAGGTCGATCACTATGGGCGTGTGTGTGTGACGTGTCTGTGTGTATGTTGCCAGGTCGATCACTATGGGCGTGTGTGTGTGACGTGTCTGTGTGTATGTTGCCAGGTCGATCACTATGAGCGTGTGTGTGTGTGACGTGTCTGTGTGTATGTTGCCAGGTCGATCACTATGGGCGTGTGTGTGTGACGTGTCTGTGTATATGTTGCCAGGTCGATCACCATGGGCGTGTGTGACGTTTCTGTGTGTATGTTGCCAGGTCGACCATCACGGATGTGTGTGACGTGTCTGTGTGTATGTTGGGATCACTATGGGGTGTGTGTGTGATTGTTGTTGCCAGGTCGATCACTATGGGCGTGTGTGTGTGACGTGTCTGTGTGTATGTTGCCAGGTCGATCACTGGGTGTGTGTGTGTGTGTGTGACGTGTTTGTGTGTATGTTGCCAGGTCGATCACTATGGGCGTGTGTGTGTGTGTGTGTGACGTGTCTGTGTGTATGTTGCCAGGTCGATCACTATGGGCGTGTGTGTGACGTGTTTGTGTGTGTGTTGCCAGGTCGACTACCATGGGCGTGGGTGATCCACCGACCGACAAGTTATCGCTGATGGTGATCCTGCTGCTCAGCATCGGGCTCGGCCTGCCCACTGTGGCCCTGTTGGGCGGCGCCGTCTGGCTCGGCATCCGCCGCCTGCGTGCCGCTCCCTACTCCTCCAGGCTCCTCATCGCTGACGAGTGAGCCACCCACTCCGGGTCGATCCTCGCGCCGCTTCCTCGCCCTCCATCCGTCCAACCGTCTCATTTCCTACGAGAAGTGGGTCACTCCCGCCGTCGTCCAAACCGATCCTCACATCGCTACCCCGGGCGCAATGTAGCCGAGGAAGCTGACGCGCCCAAAAATCTCAACTACAGAACTCAACTCTCAACCTCAACCGTGCTACCTCATTGCTTGAGGAATGTCGTCTCCTCCGATGAGTGAGACACCCCGGCAGGTGCAACACTTCCTCACACTACAATCCCCCCCTCCCTAGAGCCAGGTTCACGGTCCTGCCACGAGGCCAGGGGCAGCTGAGTCTGGTCGCACTGGTGGTAAGATGCTCCTGTTTGATTTGTGTATGGCCTGTAGTCACCAACGAGGTCAGGTCAAGTGATCAGTCAGAATGTGGACAGCCTCGTACCCGGGGTAGCAGTCTGTTGTAGCGTGGTATAGCTATCTCCTGGTTATTTAGATGAAGGAAACTCGAACAAAGGCCGGTTTAATCAGTTGAAAGTAGACGTGTGCTTCCTGAACCTCGCCGGGCGCATTGCGAGCAATTCGCCGATCAGCGCGTCTGTGCCTTTTCGACATGCTGTCTCGTGATTGGCGCCAATGTTACCAATGAGGCTGTGATTGGTCCGCGCGTCCCCCGATCTGGAAGTGTGGATGATTCGCCAAGCGAGATGTGCGCGGGCTGGGAAGGTTTGATAGCATAATATTACGTGTCGGATCCAAGACGGTAGTGTTGGGTGCAGTGGCGTATTGTTGAACAGAGTGGCAGTGCAGCCACGTTATGTGTGGGAGGTGGTCGCGGGAGTCTCGACTGTACGGCTTGACGCCGGCCAGCTTTATTGCTGATGTTGCACTGTTAGTGGGTGCGGGCGCCTATCGAATATGAATGCATATATTTACGCAAAATAATTGTTGTGATTGGCGGAGAATAGCATGCAATTTCAGGGTACTTTTCCATTGATAGCAACAGGCGCTGAAAATGTATGATGTTTTCTCATAGAGTTCTATGTTATGCTTCAGGGATGCTCTGCAGGTTTCACGGGTGCACAGGCACCCCTAAAATAATTCATTTTGTGTTCGGTGCTCCGAATCACGAAAATATTTTCCGGTAAGCTGTTATTATTGTCCAGTGTGGTATTTGGGAAAAAGCTAGGGACCCCGGCCGGGCTGCGACGTTGGGTCAACTTCGATGTGAAGCGAATATTTCTGTATCGACCCATTTCCTGGTGATTGTTTAATTACCTGGGCGAAGTCGAAGCTCAGCGTACAGCCAAGTGTCGTGTCCATTCATGTCCACATATCAGTGTTCGCGTCTGCTGTATATGTTTTCTTCGTCTTTTGAGTTAATAATGAAGATGTGATCACGCTGTCTGCGATTATTCACATTGTTAGAAGCTATCAGGGTTCCACCTGTACCGGATGCTTTTTCTTGGGATGCCAAAGGTTTCACATTCGGGACAAGTTATGTGCTTGCATTATACGCTACCCATGACTATTGAGGTATGCCGACCTGGTAAAGGCAGCCATGTTTATTGAGCGTATTGTGTGTTGTACTTTGATTATCCATGTTGCTCAATATATGCAATTTACAAACGCCAGTAGGTTTTTGACGCCTTCGAAGGAGGGTGGACTGAAAGTATATGAACACGAAGTTCGTGCGATTCTCGGAACAATAAATCGGACGTTTCACTTGTCCTAAACCAGGATTGCACCAGATAGATGGGTGAGGAAATGGCTGACTAAATTAAAAGTGTTACAAGCAATAATGGAAGGATAATTGTATTATTTTAAGGGCGCCTGTGCACTCCTCAAATATACCGAGTACCCCTGAAGTTTAGCATAGAACCCTATAGGAAAACAAACGTTTAAGGCCTGTTGCACTCAACGGAAAAGCACCCTGAAATTGTATGTTGTTCTCCAATGGTAACAATTATTTTGCGTAAGTCTCTCATGGGACTTTGACTTGACCAATACTTTTGTATCGGCATGGCCGGTATAACTTTATCTCGTGCAGTAGATGTCACGTGTACTTGCGTTCTCGGACAGCCTACTGCATGGCGTAGAGCGACAAGGTGTTTGGCAGCATACGTACGACTGGCCTGCAGGTTACGAGTTGTCCACGAACTCGACTCGACTGTCACGCAAGCGGTGGTTGGCGTAGCACGCAGCAGTTGAGCTGTTCGTGAACGCATGCAAACTTGTCGGCCTTGAGCCATCCTTACTGCCAAAGGGGTAACATTGCGGCAAGAGTACGCCAGCAGTGATAAGGGTGCGCACCAGCAGTGACTCAGTCGCGGAAAGTCCAAGACAACAATGCCTCTGTGCTTTCACAAAGGTCACTACTTTCAGACATACCCTAATGCTTCACGCCAGTCTACAGCCATGTTTTTTGGTGTTTGTCTGAATATGGTGTCTGTCGCAAGATGTGCATTGCACAACGCTCTCGAACTAATATCGATCACAAGTGACTTGTACACGTGTCTATTTCGTTGCATTGACTACAGTCGGTGACAACAGCGGGCGGTCACTGGTCCGTTGATGTCTACAGCCAGGCGACGCCACACGGTCGGTGCGGCGCCGAGCCGCGGCGGCGAGCCGAGCCGGTCCGGGGGCGGCCAGCGCTGGCGGCGTGGCACTGCCAGACCGGACGAGCGCTGCACAGAAATCCAGCCTCTGGGCAAGAGGCGGACCTGTTGCGGGCGCAGTCCGTTCGGCGACGTCACCAGCGTCCGGCTGGGTACACGCCAGTACCACAGTGTGTGGTAGTCGCGACCCAGTGCGCATTCTCCGAATAGCGGTGACACGGGGCACAACGCCGCCACTTTGCTCCATATTACGACACTATTTGCCGCCTCTACGGCAATATGCATGCACTGCGCAGTAATAACAGAAACGCTCCTCATACCAATTATTATCACGAATTCTACAGCGCCGCATGAGACTGGCGAAGCGGTGTCCTGCGGTATGTTGTCAGATGAGCTGCCACAGGCAGGCAGTGAATCGCACCAGCCGGTTGTGCTACAGCTCCTCCGAATAGTAACGCACGCTCGTGGGAGAAATGTCCTCGATGGTGATACCTTCAAACATTTTTGATCTGTGCCGATATTTGACGTCACTTGGCTTCAGCATCGAGCGGTGGTTCGTCAGCAGACGCTTGGGAATGCGGATCGCCTTTTGGCTGAGGCCCGATCTCTCCAGGAATTTGTCGTAGTTGGCCTGCAGAGCCTGTCGATGGGCAGGCTCCGACTCAGCGCCATCTCCCGCCCGACGATCTAAGCTGGTCTTCGGATCGGCACCGTTCTCGGTGCTGCGCTCGCTGGCAGTGTCTGAACACACGCTATTTGCAATGTCATCTTCTAACTTAAATTCTTCAAAATTGTCCTTGATTCTGACGCCTTCACGTTCGCTCATAATGAGATTAATATTTGATCGTGATCTGGGTGCGTTGCGTTGCTTTTCGCATCTCTGCTCTTCACATGAGTCATCCGTGCTTTCTGTGGTGGTAACCATGGTAACCATGACGTGATCGGTCGGCGGCTGTTGCTCCGCTGGCTCGGCGGTCTTGTGCGAGCTGTCTCGCGACGTCTCTAGGTCCTCGGGTATGACGGAGAGCGTGTGGTTGGTGCCGCGACGCGTCTCCTCCAACTCGACGCCCAACAGCTGGCTGATGGTGTCCACGATGGACGGCTGCGGGGCGGTCGTTTCGCTGACGTGTGCGCCGGGCGGCAGGATGAGGCGCGGTTTGAACGGCAGCGGCGGCCGCGGCCGCGGCTTGCGCGGCTGACACTGGTCGGGCTGCGTGTTCTCCTTGTCCTGCAGCGAGAAGGTGACCGTCTTCTGCGGCGCCTTGCCGCGCGACGTCTTCATGATGCCGCGCTCGGCCGTCGGCGGACTGGCCGCGTCGCTGCTCGTCTCGGACGAGGCGAGCGCCGAGTCCGGCGAGCCGGCGGTGACGCCGGCCGCCACCTTGGCCACCTTGGCGCACGTCTGGTCGGCCTGCTCGCAGTCGCTGATGCCGCTGTCGGGCTTGGTGCCGCAGCGCGCGCAGGGTGCCGACAGTCGGCTCACCTTGCCGAGCAGGCGGCGGTTGGTGCGCCGCAGCCGGTCCAGCTCGCGCGCCTGCTGCTCGCTCACCTGCTCCTGCTCGCTCTGCCGCGCCGCGATCAGCTTCTGCTCGCGCTTCAGCCGGCTCTGCAGCACGGCCAGCTGCTGCAGGATCCGCTGGAACTGGCGGTCCTTGAGCGTCAGCTGGCGCTCGGCCTCGGCCTGCTTCTCGCGCAGTTTGGCCGCGCACGCCGTCACCAGCTGGCGGCTGCGTGTCTCCTGCAGCTGCAGGTGGTGGCGGGTGCGCTTCAGGGCGCGCTCCGACTGGCGCAGTTGCAGCTGTGTCGGGTCGGCGCTGTCTTGGTCGGTCGACACCTGCGGAACAGTACCAGCGGTCAGCGGTCACATTGGCACGGATCGGCACCTGCGGAACAGTGCCAACGGTCAGCAATCACATTGACACGGGTCAGCACCTGCGGAACAGTGCCAAAGGTCAGCGGTCACACTGGTACCTGCTGAACAGTACTAGCGGTCAGCGGTCACATTGGTACGGGTCGGCACCTGCTGAACAGTACCAGCGGTCAGCGGTCACATTGACACGGGTCGGCACCTGCGGAACAGTGCAAAAGGTCAGCGGTCACACTGGTACCTGCTGAACAGTACTAGCGGTCAGCGGTCACATTAGCACGGGTCGGCACCTGCTGAACAGTACCAACGGTCACCGGTCATATTGGCGCCGGTCGGCACCTGCTGGTCAGTACCAACGATCAGCGGCAGTTCACCGCCAGTTCCGTGTGGCCGCCCACCAGCCGTGATCTCCTTGCCAGATGCACGAGCCCTCGGCCGGGAAAGCTCAGCCGACTTCGCCTGCTTGCCGAGATGCGAAGGACTGCGTGGACATGGCACACAGTGACGTCAATGGCTGCTTGAGCCCATGGCCATGACGTCAGCCGTCGCAAATCGGTTCGGTTTGCACTCTCACACACCTGGGCTGCGATGGCAGCGCATGCTGTAGAATATATTTACAGAATGACGAGTGTGTCTTCTTTTTCCCAACGGATAAGCTGAACGCTGTACTCAGTACTGAATAATTAGCCCTCGCCCACGCAGCAGGCCTAGTGTAACCCCGCTACATCTATAATTATTTCGTGACCATGGAAAAACTGCGCAACTGAGTTTCAACGTCAGTTAGTTAGCTATTTAGATTTTAGGACGCCTCGACTACTATCGGCATGTTGCACACATAGCTGACATGCTACCGAACTATGTTTAAATGCAATAGTAGGCTTCACACCGTGTCGGCCCTCCACGTAGCGCCACGGTGCTGATGCAACACAGTTTGTTTCTGACGGTAGCTTTGGTATCGACTGAGGTAGTCAGATCATGGCTGTATGTATTCCAACTGGCCGGCGGCTGTCCGCCGCATCGCAGTACCGGGTACGGCGCGCTAGGCTGGTGAGCCATTGAGCCCGCGTCTGTGCCGGTGACCGGCCATCGGCCCCTGGTGACTTCCGCCCGGTGTGGCCGGCTACATGGCACGGCTGCCGGCCAGTGGGGTGCGGGGGCTCCCAGCGCTCAAAGAGTGGCTGAGGAGCTGTCGACGGGGGTGGGCTGTCACGCTGCTCTGAGCAGAGTCACTGAGCCTAGGTTGCCAGCCGGACACGCGCCAGGCTGCCGCCTGTTGCCGTGTGAAAGTCCAGTCAATAGAGGGCAGCAGCAATTCTTCGCGAATGAAATCGGTAGGTCTTTGAACCTGGTTATTCGCGATCCATGCAAGGTCCAACTGGACTATATCACGAGCCACAGGAAGTATCGCAGCTGCCAGCTGGGGCACGATTTCTCTACTGTGTTGTGATCCCGGATTTGAAATCTACTTCACACCACTACGGACCTCGCATGCAACGCATATCAGTGAGGAGCATATGTCGGATACAGGCGGCACTTCATACAGGGAGTCCATCAGCCGTCCCGATTGTACAGTGAACAACTGGACAACTGTCGCACAGAACATCCATAAGGAAAATTATCTGGACACACCAAAAAACGACGTCTATGCATTCGTCAGCATAAAAAGGACAGGATATCAAAACATAGCGTCCTATCATTGGTTCACATCTAAACCATCATGATTCCACACCAGCGCATTTCACGCTGCCTACCGCTTGCTTGGTGTGACACTAGACACTTATCGGTAATGGTCCGTGGCAGGAAGTGATAATGACCGCGTGCACGGGGCGTGACGTTGGCCGCCGCGACGTGAGTCGCTCGCTTCGCCGCAGAATCGGCCAACTCGTTTCCAGAAATTCCAGCGTGGCTTGGGAGCCAGCCCAGAGCCACTCCTCATCCTTAATGGCTCGTATTGGTAAGGCGGCTTACAACATCGCGCACAAGGGGTGGGGCGGATAAAATGTGTTCAGGGCCACGAGGCTGTTTAAAAAATTGGTGATGACAACATGTCGACTCTTACTTAGACACTTAGGTATAGCATAAAGTGCTCAAAATAGTGGCCAGTTCCGATGGGTACACAGATGCATACATGGACGTGGTGACCAGGGGAACACAGATGGCAGCCCCTCTCCGAACTTTCAGACAGGTTCTTGTATCCCTGGGTGCATACGTAGGGAACAAAGACGATCGGGTGGCGGAGCCACAATCAAAACGCTTCCCACACCATCCCCGCTCGAAGTCTATCAGCATAGGCTGCCACCCAAACTTGAAATGGCCCAATACGTTCCAGTGTGCGAAACTCTTCCGGAGCGACATCGCCTTTTCCCGAGAGATACGTCCATCTTCGGTGTGACGAACTCACACGGGGAGTGACGCCTGCATGTACTCCACTCTCCGAAGTCCTTGAAGTCTATCTCGACTTTCTTGGAAAAGTCTACGAATACTCACACCAGTCTGCCCTGTGCTGAAAAAGGTGTGCCATATGCACGAGAGAAAACTCGCTCGGGCCGCGTCCTCACTCGTAGTTAGCATCTACGTCTGTCAGTAGTTGTAAACGTGAAGCAAGACGCCGCGCCGTGAATCATTCGCTGTGCCCAGTCTCCCTGTACATCCTATCGTGCGATGTTAATCAATAACACTCACGAGGGTTTTAATACCAATCCTGAAACCTGGTGCCGTGTAAAAGTGACGGCTTGCATGCGCGTGATTTTCCTCCTTTTGCTGATTAACTCCCATCAACGTTTCGCAGCAACTACCACTTTAACGGTAATTATACATTGTTGCAATTACCCGGAAAAGGCGCAATGCACAACAAATACATGAATGCATATGAATAAATTAGCCCGTCGCATAGAAGTGACATTCAACCTCCTATTTTTCCAGCACCAAAGCATTACAGCATGACGTACTGAAAGCTTGCTGCAAATCGTTGGCCTTATATGTACTACAGTTTTAAATGTAGGCATGCTTTCCAACCGCTGGGTGATTAGCACATGCAGTCAATAACAAGAGTACCTCACGCACGCGCACGTGACCGACGTAGCGTTAAGTGCAGCAACTCAGTAACGGTGCAGTTTCATATTCAGCGTCACGGCCACGTCTGCCTGCACCTGCGCGCGCAGCAGCGCCATCCGGCACCGTGAGGCGTATCTGGTGTGCGCCGATTGGGCTGACGCACGGTGGTACGGCCCGGCACGGGACGTGCAGAAGGTATCCGCTCGGGTCGGCCGGCCTCCTGTCAGTGTGTAGCGGTGTCTCAGCCGGCCCCTTTCGGTGCCACAACACCGACAGGGCCCACAACGGTCTTCAGACGGCCGACACGACTCGGAGAGGATGGCCAGAGCCGCGGTCGCGGTCTGCTGTGACGGAAGCTCGGCCCTGGCTCATGTGGCGGCAGCCGCGTGATGGACTTTCCAGCGCCAGGATGGTCAATTAACAAACAATCACGGCTGGAGTCTGAACGCTTTCATTAATCCCGGTGCACCCGGGTGGCCGAGGACGTCACCGCACGCGCTGGTGAAGCGACTGGCCGGTAGGTCCGAGCGCTGACCTGGACGCTGACCAGGTCCACAGTCCAGCCGATGTACAAATCGGCCTCTCCACCACCGAGCCGTGCATCTGATGATCCACATCCCGGCGGAGGCATGGATCTAGAACCGACACGCAGTCCACCAGTCCAGTCTTTCTCACATAGACGGTCCTCAGCCTGGTCAGTTCCACACAAACGGTCCACAGCCTGGTCAGTTCCACGCAGACGGTCCACAGCCTGGTCAGTTCCACACAGACGGTCCTCAGCCTGGTCAGTTCCACACAGACGGTCCACAGCCTGGTCAGTTCCACACAAACGGTCCACAGCCTGGTCAGTTCCACACAAACGGTCCACAGCCTGGTCAGTTCCACACAGACGGTTCACAGCCTCAGCTTCACATAAATTGTCCACAGCCTGGCCAGTTCCACACATATGGTTCACGGCCAGGTCACTTCCACATAGACGGCCCACAGCCTGATCAGTTCTACATAGACGGTCCACAGCCAGGTAAGGACAAACTGAAGGAGATTCTTCGGTCCATCCGCGGCGTAGACCGCTTGCGTTGTGGTGAGGGTAAGGTTAGGTGAGATCTGCCGTCGAATCGGTGAGAGAATGCCGTGTGATGTGCAGGCTTGGTATGAGGTGTCGTGTGATGTGCGGGGTTGGTGGGGTGTTGTGAAGGTGTGATTTGTCGTGTGATGTGCAGGGTTGGTGTGGGGGTTGTGTGGTGTGTGGGTGTGGAGGTTGGTGGTTGGTCGTGATTGGGGTTGGGGTGTTGTGATGTGCGGGGTTGGTGTGAGGTGTCGTGTGGCGTGCAAGGTTGGTGATCTGTGTCGTGTGATGCGCAGGGTTAGTGAGAGGTGTTGTGTGATGTGCGGGGTTGGTGTGAGGTGTCGTGTGGCGTGCAAGGTTGGTGGTCTGCGTCGTGTGATGTGCAGGGTTGGTGAAGAATAACTTTGTGTTCATTTACGATATATTCGACCGCTGGCCCATATAGCGCAGCCAATCTCTCACACTAATTGGTCACAGGTGGACTTGGTAATCTCGCCGGTTGTGTGATTTGAACCCGCGAACTTACGATCAATAGTTCAACGCCCCACCGACTCAGCTACCGCGATTCATCAGGATTGGTGGGAAAGGTCGTGCGATGTGCAGGATTGGTGAAAGGTGCATGCAGCGTGGGATGTGTGAGAGGGACTGTGCAACGTTCGTGCTTCGTGAGAGGGGATACTTTGTGTGTGGGAGTTTGGATACGATGTCGTGACCAGCCAAGGGACTGCCCTGCATAGGTACGAGCCCAGCCAGAGAAGTGTTGCTGATGATCGAGGTAGAGACAGTGACGTCACCATTGGAGGTGTTCCCCTCCCCATATCGCAGAGTTAGTTGGAGACCTGTGCTGATCTCAGAAGAGCACATAGCCGCTTTTGCCGTGCCGCTTATACCGATGATCCCAAGTGAGGTTCGAAATCCTTGTCTTGGCAAAGTAAAGGATATGTTCATGTGAAAACGTATGAAGCGGCCTCCCCATGACTAAGAACAAGGTAGTGTGTGCGGTCAGTATTATCAAGAGTCGGTGGTGTTGGCTGATATCGCTAACGGCTGTGGGCTGATGAAGACGTTAGTGTGCACGGTCAGTGTTATCAAGAGCCGGTGGTGTTGGCTGAGATTGCTAGGCTGTGGGCTGGTGACCTGACCAACGTGTGACAGCACTCGCCGCCGTTAGGCTATATGGAAGATGACGACATGAAGATGACATTACAACAGAACCGAGTGTCTCACCATGCGAGCAACTGAGTCGACTCACTGCAAAACACCAAACACGGCCATCATACAGCTTCAGAATGCAAACACCTAGACATGGTATCTGTGTTCGACGGAGGCAGGAGCAAGTAATTTTGGAAGTATTTTACCATGCAACACGCACAATGTTGAATTCCATCACCAGCTGGGCAAGTCTACCCGTCTGACGCCGTTCTCCGTCCCGACGCCACCAAAATACTCGAGTGTCATTAAGGAAGGACCAAGCTCTTCAGATTTATCTCGGCTCTCAATGATTTGTATTGAGGCCCTCACACAACAATACAGCCGTTACGAACAATGGACAGAACAAGCGCTACGTCACGTTCCTTGGCCGCCGTATTCTTTAGCCCCACTTGGATTTGATTTACTGGAGCGAAGTCGTCACCCAACGTGACGGTGCATCGGGCTGCGTTGCTAAAGGCTTCAGCTATTCACGGCTGGTGCAGTCTCAGGAGTCCCGCCCGAAGTCACAGTCATTGCGAGGTAGCAGAGACATCCCACGACCGCTGTATCGGCACAGTGCGCAGATCACAGGTTATTGTGAAGCTAGTGACCCCTTCAGGTCACTTGGAGAGGCGCAGCAAGACGAATGGCCTGTCGTTGGCAAAACCCGCCTGTGAATCGCCTGCGACCAATCACTGTCTCGCCTGTGACTTTGTGTAACGCCAATGTCTTGTGTGTCGCCTCAGACCAATCACCGTCTCGCCTCTGACTCTGTGTAGCGACAATATTTCAAAACCTGGCGCGTAACGTGACAACGGTGACCCTACGGCGCCACATCGCTCCCACTTCATGCAGCCGTCCAAATGGTGACGTGACGGATGGCGGGAAGATGGCGTCAATTAGCATCTGGCCGGCTTTGTGCGACGCATGCGGTTGACAGGTTACGCCACGACACCGACTGGGAGAGGCTGCGACATCGACGCCGCCGGTCGGTCGCCGGCCAAGCTTGCTCGCTGGCGGCACGTCTGCGCCACAAACTACCGCCCGCGCGCGCGAGGTCACGACGTGCACGTGCCGGCTCCGGCGGCTCCGTGAGACGTGCACGTGCCGGCTCCGGCGGCTCCGTGAGACGTGCACATGTCCGCTCCGGCGGCTCCGTGAGACGTGCACATGTCCGCTCCGGCGGCTCCGTGGGACGTGCACATGTCCGCTCCGGCGGCTCCGTGAGACGCGCACGTGTCCGCTTCGGCGGCTCCGTGAGACGTGCACATGTCCGCTCCGGCGGCTCCATGAGACGTGCACATGTCCCGCTCCGGCGGCACTGTCCGCTCCGGCGGCTCGTGGGCGTGCACATGTCCGCTCCGGCGGCTCGGTGCACATGTCCGCTCCGGCGGCTCCGTGGGACGTGCACATGTCCGCTCCGGCGGCTCCGTGGGACGTGCACATGTCCGCTCCGGCGGCTCCGTGGGACGTGCACATGTCCGCTCCGGCGGCTCCGTGGGACGTGCACATGTCCGCTCCGGCGGCTCCTGCGGCTCTGGCGGCTCCATGATACGTGCCTCGTGCACCGCAGATGCCGCCGCAGAACAACCTGGCGGCCTGCACTGGCCGCATCTGCGGCCGGACGAACGGTCTGTGCGGTTCCTGTGGCGTGCGGGCCACATGTGGTGACACTAACGGCGCGCCGGCTGCTGCGCCACACTGCCGCCCGCTTGTCGACGGTCACGAGTGGCAAACAGCGCGTGCCGGTGACCTCACTGGCGAGACGACACCCTGGTCGCCGTATTATCCGCTCTAGAGGTCATGCCATGCCTTCGCAGCAGATCTGCCGAAATTGGCGGCGTGAACTGCGGCAGCTGTCACTGGTGACGTCGTCAGCTGCGGAAGCTGTCACAGGTGACGTCGTCAGCTGCGGCAGCTGTCACGGGTGACGTCTTCAGCTGCGGCAGCTGTCACAGGTGACGTCATAAGCTGTGGCAGCTCTGTCACATGTGACGTCGTCAGCTGCGGCAGCTGTCACGGGTGACGTCGTCAGCTGCGGCAGCTGTCACAGGTGACGTCATCTGCTACGGCAGCTCTGTAGCAGAGCTGCCGGCTCACAGGTGACGTCAGCTGCGGAAGCTGTCACAGGTGACGTCGTCAGCTGCGGCAGCTCTATCTGTGTTGACGTCGTCAGCTAGGACAGCTGTGCCGTGGGTGACGCCGTTACATCAGGCCAGTCACCGTCGATGAGCTGGCGTGCTCTGGGCAGCAGCAGCGGCACCTCAGAGACGGCTTCAGGTCTGGTCACGCCGCCAGACGCGAGCGGCGAAAGCTGGCTAGGTCAGTGGGTCAGCGGCGACGGATCGCCCCTGGTGGCGGCAGCCGGTGCAGCACGTGCCGGCTTCATGGTCCGCCTGGCGGCCGCCCGCTGGTGCCGTGCAGAGCGGGCGACAACCGACCGAGGTGGCAGGAACAGCGATCACCAGCTGTATCGCAGAGAGAGCGAGAGAGAGAGAGAGAGAGAGAGAGAGAGAGAGAGAGAGAGAGAGAGAGAGAGAGAGAGAGAGAGAGAGAGAGAGAGAGAGAGAGAGAGAGAGAGAGAGAGAGAGAGAGAAAAAGAGAGAGAGAGAGAGAGAGGAGAGAGAGAGAGAGAGAGAGAGAGAGAGAGAGAGAGAGAGAGAAGGGGGAGGAGGAGGAGAAGAGTAAGAGGAACCAGTGGATATCTGACTTTAAACGCGAAGCCCAAAATGTATCTTGAGTCAATGGTGTCAAGTGTACGCTACTAACATGCTTTGTAATTTGTTTAGAGAAGTGAAGGTGATTCGGGAGCCGTCTGAACGCTCGGCGCCTCCTCATATGGCGGGCAGACACTTAATTCGCCTCGAATTAAAACTAATCAACTTTCATTGGGCACGCTCAATTACAAGTTGTTCCCTTTACAATCATCTACTCCGTACAATGACGCTCCGTGTGAACGATAGTGAGTACAATCCACCGTACAGCTGTGCGCAGTCGGCGGAAACAATGGTGTCAACACTCCACCGGTAGTGACGTCAGCCCAGCTAGTGCCGGTAATGGTGCGAACCCAGTCAGCTGCCAGGCCTGGCGATGGCTGGTGATGGCGCCAGCCCAGTCCAGAGCCACCACCTCGACTCGCCATGGTGCCACACCGCCCGTGGTGCCAACGAGGCGCACGCAGCGCGGGCGCCACGCCGCCGATTGCGCAGGTCGCGTGAGCCGGCTGACGCAACGCGCGCCTGCAACACGAGATCACGAACCCGCCACCGAGCGCTAATCCCACCATTTCGGCACCGGCCCAGTCTGACACTGCCCAGTTTGGCGCGCTACAAGAGCACAAAGGCGCAGCCGACGGGGAAAACAGATTCGTGCAGTATGGTCGTACTGCTTTCGCATTTAGATTCGTCGGCGTGTTTTCTGCAGCTGGAATCGACTCCTCGATCGCAGCAGCCGAGAGCCCCCGTGGTGAACGAACCGGTCGACCCAGTTGGTCGGAAAATAGGCTAATCCAGTCAGCCATCATGCGTCAGACAGGCGGGCGGCCACAAAAGCCACGTCGAGTCAACTGAAATGTAGCGTCACCGCAGTCCATCTGTGTGACGTCACACCAGCCATCAGACCGGCGGACGGCCACACGAGCCACGTCGAGTCAACTGAACTGCAGCGTCACCGCAGTCCGTCGTGTGACGTCACACCGGCCATCAGACCAGCGGACGGCCACACGAGCCACGTCGAGTCAGCTGAACTGCAGCGTCACCGCAGTCCGTCTGTGTGACGTCACACCAGCCATCAGACCGGCGGACGGCCACACGAGCCACGTCGAGTCAACTGAACTGCAGCGTCACCGCAGTCCGTCTGTGTGACGTCACACCGGCCATCAGACCAGCGGACGGCCACACGAGCCACGTCGAGTCAACTGAACTGCAGCGTCACCGCAGTCCATCTGTGTGACGTCACACCGGCCATCAGACCAGCGGACGGCCACACGAGCCACGTCGAGTCAACTGAACTGCAGCGTCACCGCAGTCCGTCTGTGTGACGTCACACCGGCCATCAGACCGGCGGACGGCCACACGAGCCACGTCGAGTCAACTGAACTGCAGCGTCACCGCAGTCCATCTGTGTGACGTCACACCGGCCATCAGACCGGCGGACGGCCACACGAGCCACGTCGAGTCAACTGAACTGCAGCGTCACCGCAGTCCGTCTGTGTGATGTCACACCGGGCCATCGCTGACGTCAGACGTGCAGCGCTGACTACGTGTCGGTACAAAGGCGAGGTTACGTCCACCACCGCCAAGTCGCCACGAGTAGGAAGGTTGCCACGTCACAAGCGTGCCCGATATTGTACCAATGTCGGTCGGGGATGGCCAGCATTGTTCAGCGTTGTTGAGAGTTGCTCAGCGTTGTTCAGCGTCGTTCAGAGTTGTCCAGCGTTGTTCAGCATGGATAGTTGCCCAGTCATTGTCGATGGGCGAGTAGAAAGAAATGAAACGAGTAAGCAGGAATTAATATAAACCTCCTCCGCTATCATAAAGCACGAAGGACCATTGAGTTAGTTTCTTTTTGTGTATGTGTGTGGGGGGGGGGGGTCGGGCGCTTCGACTGACCATTGAGGACGAAGAACCATTGAGATTGCTCCCCTGTCCCTCTGGGGTTTCACCTAAAGGCATGCCACCAAAAGGAGTAAATGCTGTGTAACTTGTCACGTGCAGCATGTGAAGCTTTAAAATGATTGGGAAAGCCCAGCAACACTAAGGTTCACGAGCTGCAGAAACATTGAAGGCGCTCGTCCATGATGCCATGCTAAATCCGAAGCCATTGGAGTGATCTAACCAAACACACTCAAATAGCAAGATAAATAACCAACAACCGAGAACGGGAGGAGCTCAGCCTCATAACATAACACTGTAGTATTGCGCTTAGACATAGTCTCACGTTCGGGTCTAATTACTGCCAATCGACTCCAAGTTAATAGTGGTTTCAATTGTGGGCTGATGAAGGGCAATTAATAGAATCGTAGGCGTGTCCAGGGTAACACTTTTGGAGAAACACCTTTGGCCAGCAAAGAGTCGCTTTGGGATCGCCGCAGTTTTTCTTCATAAACAAGGTGTATGTGAGTAATATTACACCGAATGTTGCTCTACAAATGACAAATGTATGTTATAGGTAACGCCAGGTACACATAAATTGAATAGCCTCCTTACATGTTTACCACGGATCCGCTTCTGACGCAACATCGTATGTGTCAGTCAGTGCATAAAATGTATTAAAACGCACGCGTTCTGAAACCTCCGGGACTTGCTTCAGGGACCTCAGGGACCTCAGGGACTTGTCTACTTTCTAATTACTATGAATCATTCCCTTCACTTCAATATGCCTGGCATAGATGTCTGCCCCTCCAACGCTGATGTTGGTCCGCCTATGCAGAACATTACTCCATTGTTTCACTATGAGAATTCCAAATGAATATAAAAATAATGTGATGACATGCTCGGGGCTTCATTTATTATCATGTTGAAAGCACCACAAACTCGCCACTTCCTTATATTTGCATCGCCTCTGCCATTTATGTGCATATTTAGTAACGCAAGATGTGCAACATATGTGTTCTGTATCAATGTGTTGGCTAAAAGCTAGCACTTATGAACATAGTGTGTAAATATCTGACTGACTTTGAAAGCTCATCAAGCTGTAAAAATTGACCTGACATGCCCTCCATAATTTTTGCCTGGAGACGCTTCTGAACAACCAACAAATTGCTGTTTTGGGCATAATGCGTCAAAAGGAACGTTGGCAAAAGTCACGAAGTTTCAGACCTCTATCGCAACGCAATAAGAAGCCTCGAGCGAAAAACCCGAAGTGAGGTTCAGAATAATACGGAAAATAGTAGGGTGAAAGCACACTGAATGGTGAAATGACAAGTAGTCAGTTTCAAGAAGCATTTTCGACCAGTTTTCATCTTCAAACACGCTTAGGAGCACCATAACCCCCTTCTTATTTCCGGAGCTATGAGGTTAGCTCTGTTTCAGTGCTCTGTTTCGGGACACTTCGCATTTATTGGAATGAATTACGAAGTTCAAAGACCTCTATTACGCATTTGCGAGATCGTGCTTCAAGCATGGTGGCTATGACATTATGTGGGCACCAAAGCAACCACTGACTCAATTATCCGGCCATCCTTCATGGGTCACACTTTCTGTTTTCCCAGAAAGCGGGCTCTCTACTGTTGCAGGGTCATACATGATCTGGTCCATGACCCGGTGGGTCTCTCCTTGTTAGCAGATACTGGCAGCGCCGCTACCTTCGCACACCGTCCAGCCGCCTCTAGTCCACTGACTAGAAGCAGAAACGGCCAGCCACCTGACTGGCTAACGACAAGCTGACTGTCGCCTGACTCTGGCTAACGACAAGCTGACTGTCGCCTGACTCTGGCCAACGATAAACTGACTCTGACTAACGACAAACTGACTGTCGCCTGATTATGGCTAACGATAAACTGAATGTCGCCTGATTCTGGCTAAAGAGAAACTAACCGCCGCGTGGTTCTGTCTAACGATAAACTGACTGCCGCTTGGCTCTGGTTGGTGAGCATCTGGCCACTGCGTGGCTGGTTGACCAGAGCCGAAGCTGATCGTCGCATGGCCCTGACTGATCAGAATCTGACCGTCTCGTGCATCTGGTCAGCCAGAAGCCACCCGCCACGTGACTCGTCAAGCTGGCGACTCCATGGTTTTAGTGAAACAAAAGCCGACCGCCTCGTGGTTTCAGTTGAATAAAAGCTGACCGCCTCGTGGCTCTGGTCGAGCATGAACGGTTCGATGCTTTGCATCTCAAGTCGGCCAGGCACGCCACGCCATCTGCTTCCTGCCCGCCACGCTGTTACACGCCGTCTGCTGAGACCGGCGTGTAACAGTCTACCTTCCAGCCGCTGAACGGCCGGGCCGGCAGGGAAACGCACCGTCTACCGAGACCAGCGCGTAACTGAGGCCAGCGGCCGGCCTCCCAGCCGCCGAACGGACCGACCGGTGGGAAAAACACGCTGCGCAGGCGCGGGCGCCGCCTGCACGCCGACAGCGGACGGCTTTCACGCACGTAACGGCAGCCGACTGCTGGCCGAGTGGTCGCCGAGATACGGTGTCCGCCTGTGGACCACCACGCCCGCACCGCCGCACCGGCGTCACACCGGCCATCTCCGGAGCCGGCTTACGCCGTTAGCCGATCAGGCTCGCGGCGCCGGCGGCCGCTGGGCTCAATCCGCGCATCTTGCTCACTTCGACGGCGGCTGAGCTGGCGGCGCCGGGCGGCGGCGCAGGCGGACCTCTGTGTCATCGTCGGCGGGCGCGGGCGCGGGCGCGGGCGCGGTGCCGTTAACCTCTGGCCTCGCTGCTGGAGCGGCCGGCAGCCGGCGGCACGTCGGACCGCCGCCCCCGCCAGGGCGCCGTCAATCAATAGGCGAGTCGATGTGGTGATTGTGCCGGCGGACCCAGTCGACGGACAGCGAGCGCATCTAGTAACGATCCCGTGCCGCCGGCACAACTGCGTGGCCGGCCGCAGTTGTGTAACGCCGGCCGGCCCCAAGACGGGCCCATAAACAGCGCGTTAAGTGTGTACACCCGAGATACGAGTCGAGCCGTATATAAGACTGCTAACAAGTTCACAAGCCCATTAGCACTACGGGCATGACACACACACACACACACACGCGCGCGCGCATACATATATATATATATATATATATATGGATAGATAGATAGATATAAAGAGAGAGACAGAGAGACAGAGAGACAGAGAGAGAGAGAGAGAGAGAGAGAGAGAGGAGAGAGAAAAAGAGAGAGAGAGAGAGAGGGAGGGAGATAGCGAGGAAGAGAAGGAGGAAAGATGGAAGAACACCTTAGTATGAATTGATCGAAGCTATCCCATTTCGCGGTCGATAGCATGTGCGCATATAACTTGTGTAGTATGCTACACCAATGTACAGCACCATGCTGAGTGCACCGATCATTTTATTGCAGATCTGCACTGTGGAAATAACCACGTCAGAAAAGAATGCCTTTCTTTTGTGTTTGCCGTACGTTTCAGGAAATGGTCCTGGATGTTTAAAGGCTTGGTGAATGATTCACTCGTGTGGAGAAATGCATGGTTTTCTTGTGTTGCATTGTAATATGATCGATTGGTCGAATGGTATTTGAGAGCGGAGAGAAATTCTTCGGAAGCCTAAGGTGCAATTGTTTTATTTTTTCAAAACAAACTGGACAGTTTCGACTGTAGGCTATCCCCAAGACTTCTGACGATAGCTTACGGTTAAAACTGTCCAGTATTTATTACTTTAAGATATATATATATATATACATAAGGCTTTTAATTGCTTGCATATTTTTGATTATTTTGATTAAAAAATCCTTTTGTCGCAAACGATCGTTCGAGCCGCCAGCATAACTTCTTGAAACCACGGCCGTGCCTTCTGCACTTTAGGTGGATCGCTTGTTGCCGACGTCTGCGGGCTAGTTGTTCTGCGGCTAGTATAGCAGACCATAATGGGATTGCATTCGACGGGGAGTGGTGCACCATTGGAATACAAGATCGCAGATCACCGAGGGGGCAGCGCGCAGTGTTGCTGGCCGCCAGGGAAGTTCCGGGACGGGATCACTCGTCACTCAGGGGCTCCCGCGCGGCCAGATGTCCACAGCTGTGGGCCAGCGGCCGCGTTCTCCGGGTAGGAGCGATTTCCGTGAATAGCCTGCTGCCGTGGTCGTCGTATCCTGCTGATCTGGCTAACGTTGCACATGCACTTCACCAACACCACCAAAAACGGAACGTGAGCACCGATTCTGGAAATTGCCCTTGCTTATCCATCTCGGAGTACGTGCTGGGAATAGATTCTTCTGCCGCTGCAGCTGTAGCAACAAATTTGGTGGAAGGAACACCGGCTTTCCCGAACATGTGCATCAATTTACATGCCTGACAGCGCCAGCGCCAATTTCTCTCAATCTGCATGAGGTGGAACAGTCCGGAACACTAACTTCGCTGACAATTTTCCAGTTTCGACTGGAAGACAAGCAATACTCAACAGTCTTCACATTTTCCTCCGACGTTGGGAAGGTTGGCTCGCGCCTGCGCTTGGATTGGTCTCTCTACAGTCAGTCCACATAGCTGTGATTACTCCTGTTGCCAGGACTACCTGCGTGTGCTACTGGCCAGAGTAATGGTCACAAGCTGTGACGGCTACTCTGCCTGAGCTCAGTGACTGGCACGGCAGGTAGCGAACAAATGGACGCTGAACACTTCATATGTTCGGATCTGATGCCGATCGACTGGACCACTTATCGACCGGACAATAGAGAGATCTAAATACCTGACGAGCCATGATGCTATGCTTCATTAATGACACGCAATTGTTATAGCTCTGTTGATGAGCCTTGCTAGACTGGCGTGGAGCGTATCCAATGCAGAATTACTGAAGTGGTCCACCCAGGTCGTTACGCAATTCACATAAGTGTGATGTTCCTCTTGCCAGAATTGCCTGCTTTGATTACCGACCGGACGACATTAAAACGAAAACAGTTGGTCAAGATGTTAATGGGAAAGTGTAGGTATACCAAATCCAAACCGGAGCTACGCTACAGCTGTCTCCATCCATGGCGTTGAAAACGCTCCAGAAAACGCTCCGAAAGTTAGGAATATGTCGATGCGACTTGTGCGTCGTTCCACCACCACACCAGCTGGAACCACAGTTGTTCGCAAAAATTACCCACCAGCTGAGGGGGCCAGAAAAGGTGACACCGTCGCGTCCGCAGGGTTCTGGTGCCGCAGTCCACCTGCTCGTCAGACTGGTGAGGAACTGATCTCAGGCCACAACTGAGGAGCTAACCTCAGGTCACAACAAAGGAGCTAACCTCAGGTCACAACCGAGGAACTGATCTCCGACTCTGAACAGAGTCGGAAGGCACTGGACACACTTGAACTTCGGACATGTTTTTGGCTTGGGACGTAATTTTCAGGGTCCCCAGCGCGACTGCTTGGGGGGGGGCGTCCAAAATGTGTAGACCCAACGTCCTTCTTAGTGGTCACTGAGCGCTTTTTTGGCCCCCAATGTGATTTTCATGGGCTTCAGTGCGATTTTGGTGCCCCGACGACATTTTCTGGGTCCAGCGACTTCTTGGGCCCTCGACGTATTTTGGGGCCCCAGAGCGAATTTTGGTGCCCCATCGAGATTTGTAGGGGATCCAGCGCAATATTTTCCGAACCCCGGCGCGGTTCTTGGGGGCCCCACAACCTCTAAGGTGGGGGGGGGGGGGCGCAACGTTTGCCCGGGGGAAAGTGGGTAGTATCGCCTGGGGGAGAAAAAACTGATGAACATTCCGCCACGTTGCACACCTTGCCTTTTTTACAAAGGCAACTAGCTTCATCTGTTTCTCCATTTTAGCAACATGGAAGAAAATACCGCAAATGAATATATAGCTATTGTCACTCGTGTCATGCGGCCTGGCTCGCGTCGCCCCGCTCCTCTGTGTTGCGTGTAAAATACTGGTAGGTCACAGTTTTGTAATGCCACCATTAATGGACCCAATTGCTGGCTTTGTAGCAGGAATTTTTCACCGAAGCATTTCACATTTAAGCCTTCTTTCCCGCTGTGACCTCAGTATAAATGCTGTCAGCTTGCTACCATTCCTTCTTCGTGATAAAAATGCACCGTTCCAAAGAAAGATCACTTCCGCTACCGGAACTATGCGAAGATTTGTTTTTGGTTGCGTTCTCCATTGAAACTCCCTTTTTACTAGGCGATATTTTTAACTTCACTAGGTGGGATTTCACGGCACTAGGTGGGGCGCATTCCACCTAGTTAACATGTTAGACGAGGCCCTGCATCAAAGTGAGAAGAGCAGCTCCGCAGACTCAGCGATATTCCAGTATATGCTTCGCACTTCCTGGTGCTTCTTCGCCGGCTCTTTGTTTTCCAGTCCCGTAGCTCGTTAAAGACATATATGCCGCCCACACGGCAGACTCGTGCCGAGTCCGCCCACCTGGCTGTCAAAGCACGCCCATCACACAGCACCGAGCCTCCACCACCCGTCACTGCACTGAGCCGCACCTTCACCACCGGCACAGCACCGAGCCGAGCCCTCACCACCGTCACTGAACCGAGCTGAGCCTCCATCACCGGCACAGCACCGAGCTGAGCCCCACCACCGGCACAGCACCGAGCTGAGCCTCCATCACCGGCACAGCACCGAGCTGAGCCCCACCACCGGCACAGCACCGAGCCTCCACCACCATCACTGCACCGAGCCTCGCCTCCACCACCGTCACTGCACCGAGCCTCCACCACCGTCACTGCACCGAGCTGAGCCCCACCACCGGCACAGCACCGAGCCTCCACCACCGGCACTGCACCGAGCCTCCACCACCGGCACAGCACCGAGCCTCCACCACCATCACTGCACCGAGCCGCGCCTCCACCACCGTCACAGCACCGAGCCTCCACCACCGGCACAACACCGAGCTGAGCCCCACCACCGGCACAGCACCGAACCTCCACCACCATCACTGCACCGAGCCTCGCCTCCACCACCGTCACTGCACCGAGCCGCGCCTCCACCACCGTCACAGCACCGAGCCTCCACCACCGGCACAGCACCGAGCCTCCACCACCGGCACAGCACCGAGCCGAGCCTCCACCATCGTCGCTGAACACCGCGCTTCCCCCCTACCATGGACATCATCAGCCCACCTTATTGCAGCACCTCCTATGTCACTACTGTCCTCATCGGGTCACGCACGCACACACACACACACACACACACACACACATATATATCCATCATTCGCGAGTACCTATTCGGCACGGTGATTGGCCGTGCGAATACGGTAGGGTGGGTGTCAGAGGACGGGTAGCGAACTAGGCGTAGCAGAATGGGATCGGCACAGAAACATGTCAATACAGTGGCAGACATATGACACAATATCCCAGGGCATGTCACAAGGTAGGCATCAGGTATGTGTCGGAGTGAATGTAGGCAGAGTCATAGAGGTGAATATATCGTTGTATGGAAGCGGATGTGCGATATCATGAAGCTAGATGCGTTACGTAATGAAGGTAGATTATGTTGCCATGGAAGTGGATTGTGCGACGTTGGGGAATTAGATGTGGGAGACGATGTGTCATGTTGTGGAGACGATGTGTCATGTTATGGAGACAGATGGTGCGACGTTGTGGAAGTAGATGTGTCATGTTGTGGAGACGATGTGTCATGTTATGGAGATAGATGGTGCGACGTTGTGGAAGTAGATGTGTCATGTTGTGGAGACGATGTGTCATGTTATGGAGATAGATGGTGCGACGTTGTGGAAGTAGATGGTCATGTTGTGGAGACGATGTGTCATGTTATGGAGATAGATGGTGCGACGTTGTGGAAGTAGATGTGTCATGTTGTGGAGACGATGTGTCATGTTATGGAGATAGATGGTGCGACGTTGTGGAAGTAGATGTGTCATGTTGTGGAGACGATGTGTCATGTTATTGAGGCAGATCGTGCGACGTTGTGGAGATAGATGCGCCGTGTTAGTGGGGTAGAAGTGTCATGTTATGGAGGCAGATGGTGCGATTTTGCGGAGGTAGGTGGTGCGATTTCGTTGAGGCAGGTGATGCGATGTTGTGGAGGTAGATGTGCGTTGTTGTGGAGACAGATCATATTATGGTGTTGTGAGGGAAGGTGGCGCGATGCTGTGGAGACAGACGTGGCCGCATTGCCATCCATGGGGCGATCGTTGCTGCCATGCTGGCGTGCGATCGCCAAGCGAACCGCTGACTTTCATTTTTGGCCCGGCCGACCGGCTGCGGCGAGCCATTATCACAGACAATATGTATGCAGGCGTATTGTAGAGCAGCGCTCCGGTCCGAGGGACGGGCCGGGAAGTCGGTCAGCACACAGCTCGGCTCCGAACATGAATACGGGCGGCGACAGCGGCGGCGACAGCGGCGCCGGCTGTGGCCCCGGAGGTGGTCCGGGCCGTCGTCTGCCGCGGCGTGTCAGGTCGCACCGAGGTCAGATGTGATCCACAGGAGCCCCGTACTAAGGTCAGATGTGATCCACAG
The DNA here is from genome assembly GCA_034440615.1 of Ashinkailepas kermadecensis. NCBI lineage: Eukaryota > Metazoa > Arthropoda > Thecostraca > Neolepadidae > Ashinkailepas > Ashinkailepas kermadecensis. The sequence goes on from JAOTOM010004432.1 coordinate 163,446, forward strand.
GAGCCCCGTACTGAGGTTAGATGTGGTCTACAGGGGTCCTGTATCGAGGTCAGATGTGGTTCGCAGGAGTCCCGTACCGAGGTCAGATGTGATCCACAGGAGCCCCGTACCGAGGTCAGATGTGGTTCACAGGGGTCCTGTATCAAGGTCAGATGTGGTTCACAGGGGTCCTATACCGAGATCAGATGTGGTTCCCAGGAGCCCCGTACTGAGGTCAGATGTGGTTCACAGGAGCCCCGTACCGAGGTCAGACGGGACTCATGGTCCACATGAGTCCCGTACCGAGGTCAGATGTGGTCCACATGAGCCCCGTACTGAGGTCAGATGTGGTCCACAGGAGCCCCGTACCAAGGTCATATGTGGTTCACAGGAGTACCGTACCGAGGTCAGATGTGGTCCACATGAGCCCCGTACTGAGGCCATATGTGATACACAGCAGTAGTACCAAGTTTAGATGTGGTCCAGAGGACCCCGGCATGAAAATCAGACATGATTCAAATGAACCCGGCACCAAGGTCAGATGTGACTCAGATGAGACCGGTGCATAGGTTAGATGTGATCCAGATGATCATGATACCGAATGCAGGTGGGTTCAGGAGCACTATGCCGAGGTCAGATGTAGCTCGATACCGAGATGAAATGCAATCCGGGCCTTGCTGATCGATCAAAAGTGGCCTCAACTCGCCAAAAACGCTCCCCACCCCACACCCCCAATCACTTCTAAGGGATGAGAAGGAGCGACAGAGTTTCGTGGTTCCGAATAGAACCTGCTGTCGGCCCTCGGTTTCTCTGAGGTTCTAGTCACCCCGATTTAGGCGGCTCGATCATAATTACGTCAACAAAGAGCGCAGTTCCCCCTGCCAGTAGCACCAACATCGCAATTAAAAATACATCAGCTGTTTGTGTCCTGCAAACAGGCCGTGCAGCCATCGAACGCAGCATGCAAATATACCGGTACTGTGAACAGTGCTCCTGGCAACCTGCACACGAGCGTGCACATGCCGGTGGAGTCGCTAAATATACCGGTACTGTGAACAGTGCTCCTGGCAGCCTGCACACGAGCGTGCACATGCCGGTGGAGTCGCTAAAGGCAATAGCAACACTGAGCGGCAGCGGCGAGTCGGTCAAGTGGTGCATCCGATCCCACAGCGGCGAGTCGGCCACAGCCGGTATCAGATCCCACAGCGGCGAGTCGGCCACAGGCGGTATCCGATCCCACAGCGGCGAGTCGGCCACAGGCGGTATCCGATCCCACAGCGGCGAGTCGGCCACAGCCGGTATCAGATCCCACAGCGGCGAGTCGGCCACAGGCGGTATCCGATCCCACAGCGGCGAGTCGGCCACTGGCGGTATCCGATCCCACAGCGGCGAGTCGGCCACAGGCGGTATCCGATCCCACAGCGGCGAGTCGGCCACAGCCGGTATCCGATCCCACAGCGGCGAGTCGGCCACAGGCGGTATCCGATCCCACGGCGGCGAGTCGGTCAAGTAGTGCATCCGATCCCACAGCGGCGAGTCGGCCACAGGCGGTATCCGATCCCACAGCGGCGAGTCGGCCACAGGCGGTATCCGATCCCACAGCGGCGAGTCGGCCACAGGCGGTATCCGATCCCACAGCGGCGAGTCGGCCACAGGCGGTATCCGATCCCACAGCGGCGAGTCGGCCACAGGCGGTATCCGATCCCACGGCGGCGAGTCGGTCAAGTAGTGCATCCGATCCCACAGCGGCGAGTCGGCCACAGGCGGTATCCGATCCCACAGCGGCGAGTCGGCCACAGGCGGTATCCGATCCCACAGCGGCGAGTCGGCTACAGGCGGTATCCGATCCCACAGCGGCCAGTAGGCCACTGGCGGTATCCGATCCCACAGCGGCGAGTCGGCCACTGGCGGTATCCGATCCCACAGCGGCGAGTCGGCCACAGGCGGTATCCGACCCCACAGCGGCGAGTCGGCCACAGGCGGTATCCGATCCCACAGCGGCGAGTCGGCCACAGCCGGTATCCGATCCCGCAGACGCGACTCACAGGTCGTCGTTGTCACCGCGACATGTCATTGGGGCGCTGCTCTGTCCAGCTCAGGAATTACGCCGATGTGTTAAGTTCAGGGATGACACTAATGATTTCAGCTGATGATGATGATGATGATGATGGGGTTTTTGGGCGCATCGACCAGGGTCGGTCATTTAGCGCCCAATGTGTTCAGCTGAGGAATAGCACTGATATGCACTGAAGTGTTCAGTTCAGGGATAACACTAATGTGTTCAGCTGAGGAATAGCACTGGTATGTCCAATTCCGGATAGCACTGATTCACTGTGTTCATTTTGGGGATAGCACCGATATGTTCAGTTTAGGGATAGCGCTGTTGTGTTCAGTTCAGTGATAGCGCTGACGTGTTCAGTTAGGGGGTAACACTCAAGTGTTCTGGTCAGAGATAGCACCAATGTATTGAGCTTTGGGATAGCGCCGATGCTTAGGAATAACACAGATGCATCAGGTTCAGGAGCAGCACCGATGTGTTCAGTTCACAGATATTCGGTCCCGCAGCTGCGAATTACTGCGGCATTCAATCCATGGAGCACACTGAAGTGCTGATTTCAGAAGTCACGCCGCAATTTATTTATTACAATCCTATATTAAGATCAAAAATACTCATGACACGTAAAATTTAGTCATAGCACTGCACTGTGTGAACTCACATCATCAAAGAAATCCGGACCGATAGTTAAAATATGGACTCTGAGTGCATGTGGTCTATCCTTTTTAGGACTTTACAACTTCTTTACTTTGGCAACTTTGCCGCAGAGCATTAAGCACCAACGTACATCGGATAACAAGAACGTGAATCGCGATTTTAGTGATTGCACCGCTGCCTACTTCAGATTATGTGGCGCTCCGCCGCGGGAAGAAGTGGCGTCAGTTCGGCGGGCGATGGGCTGCAGTGACCTACCCACTCGCGGGAAAAGAGTCAGATTGTGTGGCGCTCCGCCGCGGGAGAAGTGGCGTCAGTTCGGCCGGGCTGTGACCTGCCCACTCCAGGTTGTGTGACGCTCCGCCGCGGGAGAAGTGGCGTCAGTTCGGCTGGGCTGCGACCTGCCTACTTCAGATTATGTGGCGCTCCGCCGCGGGAGAAGTGGCGTCAGTTCGGCTGGGCTGCGACCTGCCTACTTCAGATTATGTGGCGCTCCGCCGCGGGAGAAGTGGCGTCAGTTCGGCTGGGCTGCGACCTGCCCACTGCTCCGCCGCGGGAGAAGTAGCGTCAGTTCGGCTGGGCTGCCTGCCTACTTCAGATTATGTGGCGCTCCGCCGCGGGAGAAGTGGCGTCAGTTCGGCCGGGCTGTGACCTGCCTACTTCAGATTATGTGGCGCTCCGCCGCGGGAGAAGTGGCGTCAGTTCGGCCGGGCTGTGACCTGCCTACTTCAGATTATGTGGCGCTCCATCGCGGAAGAAGTAGCGTCAGTTCGGCCGGGCTGTGACCTGCCCACTCCAGGTTGTGTGACGCTCCGCCGCGGGAGAAGTGGCGTCAGTTCAGCTGGGCTGCGACCTGCCTACTTCAGATTATGTGGCGCTCCGCCGCGGGAGAAGTGGCGTCAGTTCGGCCGGGCTGTGACCTGCCCACTCCAGGTTGTGTGACGCTCCGCCGCGGGAGAAGTGGCGTCAGTTCGGCCGGGCTGTGACCTGCCCACCTGCGGAGGTTGTGTGACGCTCCGCCGCGGGAGAAGTGGCGTCAGTTCGGCTGGGCTGCGACCTGCCTACTTCAGATTATGTGGCGCTCCGCCGCGGGAGAAGTGGCGTCAGTTCGGCCGGGCTGTGGCACCGCTTCCAGCTGGCGGCCACGTGACCAGCACATGTCCAACAGATGGTGAGATCTCAGTGTTCAACAACTCGTACAATGCACCGCAATGGTGCGGCACAACAGCTGCTGTGGTGCACGGCCTATAACCGTCACCCACAACAAATCCTCCGGAAGCCAGAATTGTCACCAAAATGGCTGAAAAGCTGCTCCTATGTATCTCCCTAGTCTGCCCTACTTACTGCTCTTGCTTCACGGTTTATGTGTGCACCTCAATACTGTTCTAATTTAATGACTAATGTATACAAGTGATTTTGTACGTGCTAGACCTGCAGGATGTCATCATGCAACACCGAACTTAAAGGGAATTATCTTGCAGAGGCGCTGCCAGACGAATATGAGGGTAATAGTAGTAGATGCACCGGTGTGCCCACCCGTGATACTTCGCTTAAGCAGGACGACAGGAAAACTTACGTGCATGCGTATCCTGAGGCAGATTCTTCACATAGTCTGCCAGCCGCTGCGAGCCTGAACCGACGCCATGCCAGCATCCATCGTGTCATGAGCGTTAGAGCAGGAGGCATGTGCAGGCCACGCCACCATTTTTCATGAACATTAATCATCGGCCCTAGGAGCGTTTGCTCCGACTGAAAATTGGCTGCTACATAACCAGTAGCAATTGATGCGCCTTTAGGCCCAACTAATTCATATGACTGCAAATTGGCTTGTCGACTTTTTCGGTCACTGCACTATGCCTACATGAGGCCATCATCAATTTATACTGCCACGTAGCACAGCTATGCACCGCGCATGTGAAGGAGACACCACTAGCCATCGTGGTTTGAGTGTGATGTTCTTCTCTTGCAGGCCTTGAATCATCATCCGGCCCAGATGTTGTCAGACAGCGGTTAAAGTCAGGCTCAGTTTAATGATAAACGTGGCGGATGGACGGTAACTGGCTTCGCTTCAATGGAAACCTATTATATATCTGTATTGAGAAGGATGAAATATAATTCACGTAATGGGAAGGTACTCGAAACTCTGACCTTGTGTAATTTCACATTTACTAAGCTCATCTTCTCCTTTTCTCCATTTGACCTCACAACACAGCACCCGCACACAGCAAAATGTGTTGCTTTCACTTTTCCGGATGGCACAGTGAAACTCTCCGTTCTCTCACGCAGTCTCGGAGGCCTGCAGCCAAGCATGGTAGCCTGACTGCCGAACGCCAGCCGCCCAGAACTTCCCGGATGAAGCAGGACCACGTCGTCCCGCCGCGGCTCTGCAGCTGCAGACATGGATCCAGCACTCTGTGAACTCCCACACGGCTGGCGTTCACCAATGGACACATTCCTTCTACAAATTTTTATGTTTTGCCTGACTAGGCACCCAGTTTCCTTGTGCGCCGTACAGATAAGCTGGGGCATTATCCAGAAACAGTTCTAACAAAATATTTTGTTTAACCATTTGTGCTGCTCTTGTCAGAGTTCAGCCTTATTCCTATGACTGCAGATTGGAGTCCTATCCAGTCGGCTGCGATGCATGACGCCTCATCGTCACACGACCAAGGACAGATATCTGGAGCAAGATTAAATTACGAAGATATCGAAAGAGAATGTTGTTCGGGCGGCTGGTGATTCACTTGAACGTGCACCAGCTGTGGCGCTGCTGGGTAAGCAGTGACGTCATGCGCGGTAACCCAGGTGTGTGCCCGGAAACGAGGCCCAGCACTTGGGCACTACACACGAATTCCAGCATGGAAAACATCAGGCGTAACCCACCCCACCTGGCGCCATGCTGAGCTTTTCCGCACGAAGTGTTCCATTCAGCTTCCATAGATTGGTGGTATTGGCAGCATGAAGCGAACGATACATTGAGCTCCTGAAGTACCTGACAGAGGCACGGTATAAACTCCACGCAATTAATTCCACGCAAATGGTGGCTCACGTATCTTGACATGCATCAATACAAATACTACCGGAGTACCAGCAGCCTGGGTCAGATTCGCTGCAGCAGTCACATCCGGAGTATCAGCGGACCGGGTCAGATTCGCTGCAGCAGTCATATCCGGAGTATCAGCGGACCGGGTCAGATTCGCTGCAGCAGTCATATCCGGAGTATCAGCAGCCTGGGTCAGATTCGCTGCAGCAGTCATATCCGGAGTATCAGCGAACCGGGTCAGATTCGCTGCAGCAGTCATATCCGGAGTATCAGCGGACCGGGTCAGATTCGCTGCAGCAGTCATATCCGGAGTATCAGCGGACCGGGTCAGATTCGCTGCAGCAGTCACATTCGGCAGTCGCTGAAGTTGTAGAAGCAACTTTCTAATTGACTCGATTCACGTGCAGTTAGTTTCAATAATTGCATAATGTTCTTCCCCAAATCACGCTAATGGCTTCCACGGCTTTCAGTCATGCTTTCGCTGTTGTATCCTCGCCAGCCATTTCGTCTCAGACACTGGGTATACTCACTAATTGCGAAATGCAAGGAAGTTGAGTGTGCTGGGCTTCCAGTGATGATTTCCGAAACGTTCCCATGAGTAACCCTCCCTGGTTACTATATAAACTCTAGGTGTGCTACTATATAAGCTATAGGTGGCTGAAGACTGCACAAATATTCGCAGAGACGTCTACTCGTGGATACCGAGGAGACAGCTTGACGGCGGAGGAAGTATCACACTGAACGGACACATGCCCGCATGGCGCAATACTCAGACTGGGAGATCCTGCGGCAGCCATCATAGCAGTCTCGTCTGTCAGCTGTGCTTGTACCGTGTTCCACCCCTCCGTGGAGGCCACTCGGAGCTCTCTCCGTGACCTCGACCACCGATCAACAGTGAACTCGACCTGACACCGCACCTTCCTCGGGTGTAGCGGCACGGCGCCGCCCATCTCTCACGCAGGACCACGGGCCGCCGAGTCACCCCGCCTCTGGCCGCTGATCCACCCGCCTCTAGCTCTGAGTCGCCCACCTCTGGCCGCCGAGTCACCCCGCCTCTGGCCGCTGATCCACCCGCCACTAGCTCTGAGTCGCCCACCTCTGGCCGCTGATGCACCCACCTCTGGCTGCCGAGTCACCCGCCTCTGGCCCCTGAGTCATCCGCCTCTAGTCGCTGATCCACTGGCCTCTGGACACTGATCCGCCCACCTCTGGTCGCCGACTAAGCCGCCTCTGGCCGCTGATCCATCCACCTCTGGCAGCTGATCTACCTGCTTCCGGCCGCTGATCCACCCGCCTCTGGCCGCTGAATCACCTGCCTCTAGCTTTGAGTCACCTGACTCTGGCCGCTGAACCACCTGCCTCTGGCCGATAATTGCAAGTTACTGCAGTCTGTATCCGGGGACTGCGAGCCATAAGTCTCTAGCCAAAGACTGCGAATCACCAGTCTGACGGAGGACTGTCGGTCAAAACAGTCTCTGACCGAGGACTGCGGGTCACCTAGACTGCCGTGGTGGCGGCCGCGGACTGCCGGTCGCCGAGCTATAGTGTGTGTGTGGGGGGGGGGGGGGCGAGCCCAGTAGTGACTCATCGATCGCTATCCAAATGTGGGTGTGCCGGTGCGGGTACGGTCCGACCGGAACTGGCTGGACGACCAACCCCTCTGGCGCAGTCCAGCGACAGGGTGCGGCTGGGCACGGGTGCTCTTGGTCTGACGCCGCCAAGAATGAGGAACCGCCAAGAGATTCCGCCAAGAATGTGCCGGTGGCACCACCAGGAATCTGACACAGACACTGGCATGAGTGTGACAGAGAAGCAGGCGAAATATATGGTTATCGGATGCTAACAGTGCATTGGTAATTTACTCAATACAACCAATCATGGCTGGTGGTCCTAGGTGGGTCGGAGGTCCGGACACCTCCCAATTTTGTGCCTTGCTAACGCTAATTTCGTATTCTCCCTATTCAATCTGAACATTTTCGAACCCGGAGGCCTCTGGTTTGGTGAATGATTTCTAGCTTCCAGCCAATCGCGTGATACGAAGGGCTTGGAAATCATGTGTCTAAAATCGTACCTGGGCCTCCAGACTTTCGCGGGCTGACCGACCTTCCTTCAATCTCTGGGTATGTTACGTAAGTACTTATTTCCTTCTATCCTTATGCCTCCTTATTCCTCCTCTCCCTCGCTGTTAATTTGTAGCTGAGCTTGCACCCCGGGGACATTTGGTGGTGTCTTTCCTTGCTGGTGTCGTCCCCTCAGGGTAGCATGTAGGACGTTCCTGATATGTTGGCGGTTAGCAGGTGACGGACAAGTCGCAACCTGACCGCAAGGGTTCGTGTAGGGAGGGGAAGAGGGTGGCTCAAGTAACGGATACGTCGCGACTTGACCACAAAGGTTTGTGTAGGGAGGGGAGGAGGGTGGCTCAAGTAGCGGATACGTCGCGACTTGACCACAAGGGTGTGTGTAGGGAGGGGAGGAGGGTGGCTCAAGTAGCGGATACGTCGCGACTTGACCACAAGGGTGTGTGTAGGGAGGGGAGGAGGGTGGCTGAAGTAGCGGACATGCTTCGACCTGACCACAAGGGTGTGTGTGCGGAGGTGGTAGTGGTTATTGGTTTTACGACACTTCGACCGTTGAGTCATGTAGCGTCGCCAATCTTTCATGTTGATTAGCTGCTGGTGAAGAGTAGCGACAGGCGAGACTCGAACTCACAATCTCTCGATTGTGAGACGAGCAACTTACCCCTAGACTACTCGTCCCCGGTGTGTGTGGGGGGAGGGGACGAGGGTGGTTAAAGTAGCAGACATGTCGCGACCTGACTACAAGAGTGTGTGTAGAGAGAAGAGGAGAATGGTCCAAGCGGCTGACATGCCGCGACCTGACCGCATGGGTGTGTGTAGGGAGGGGACGAAGGTGATCTAGGGTCCGTGCTGTGTGACCGTCGTCCATGCGACTCAGCGCAGACACTAGTCGATCCTCTGCCACCCCTACTGCCATGCCTCGGCCGGCAACCGATTTGCACACACGAACCGCCGACTGGCGGCACCAGGAAGTCATGATCACCTCGTGTTGCGCACTAGCGCGTGACGGTCGCCAGCCAGCCACCGCGGTCACGCGACCACATTAATTCCCATCACGAAGCGGTTTTTGGGGGAACGAGCCCAGACATTATTCTCGTACAGCCGGCACGTGATGCAATTGGACGCACTGTACAACTGATATCGGCGTTGCCAAATGTTGGGAACGGATTCAAGGCCAAGACAGCTTTGTTTGTGGCCAGGCTGGGACCGGCCTGACAGGTGAATACTAAGGGACAATGACTGGTGCGGCGCTGTCAGCTCGGTGGCCGAAAATATCACATCTGGCCTGCACTTCTAGGTCCGTGGTTTAAAATAATGACATCGCCACACAGGATGTCTGTTCACAGCATTGCAACGCAAGATAATGTCTGTGCACCGGGCGATGGTTACTAATCTCCACTCTGGAGGTAGGCATTTATATTGGATGTGTCAAGGGAACCCAATGACCCTCGCTTACACTGCGTGGTTTCTGCATAGAATATGCGTCATTAAACACTTTATCTGTGTGCATGGTGGAATAATTTGGGCAGCTATTCATCCTGGCGAAGATCTCAGCAATCTTGAGCATCCTGTGATTGACGTCCTCTGAGCGGCCCGACAGCCTTGTCCGATAGTCCGGTAGACTGATCCCAAACAGGGGAACCACGGCGAGATGCCGTCCGAGACACCATTAACTTCACGCGCCGATTAGAAAGCTACACGTGTGCGTGCATATTGGACGTGGGCGCTGTTCTCACGGCGGCCTTTGAGCGACGACGCGAGCGCGTGACGGCGGACCCCAGTGTCTCACAGACACGGCGCGTCAGCAGGTGGGTGGCCGGGGGCCCCCGCAGGTCAGCCGTGACGGCGGACCCCAGTGTCTCACAGACACGGCGCGTCAGCAGGTGGGTGGCCGAGGTGGGCGCCCCCGCAGGTCAGCCGTGACGGCGGACCCCAGTGTCTCACAGACACGGCGCAGATTCAGCAGGGGTGGCCGTGGCCCCCCCCGCAGGTCAGCCGTGACGGCGGACCCCAGTGTCGCACAGACACAGCCCGTCAGCAGGTGGGGACCGGAGCCTCCAGGTCAGCGGTTCCCTCTGGTCAGGCACACGAGCCGTGACGGCGGACCCTAGTGTCTCACAGACACAGCGGGTCAGCAGGTGGGTGGCCGGGGCCTCCAGGTCAGCGGCTCCCTCTGGTCAGGCACACGAGCCGTGACGGCGGACCCCAGTGTCTCACAGACACGGCGCGTCAGCAGGTGGGTGGCCGGGGCCCCCGCAGGTCAGCCGTGACGGCGGACCCCAGTGTCTCACAGACACGGCGCGTCAGCAGGTGGGTGGCCGGGGCCCCCCGTAGGTCAGCCGTGACGGCGGACCCCAGTGTCTCACAGACACGGCGCGTCAGCAGGTGGGTGGCCGGGGCCCCCCGTAGGTCAGCCGTGACGGCGGACCCCAGTGTCTCACAGACACGGCGCGTCAGCAGGTGGGTGGCCGGGGCCTCCAGGTCAGCGGCTCCCTCTGGTCAGTCACACGAGCCGTGACGGCGGACCCCAGTGTCTCACAGACACGGCGCGTCAGCAGGTGGGTGGCCGGGGCCCCCCGTAGGTCAGCCGTGACGGCGGACCCCAGTGTCTCACAGACACGGCGCGTCAGCAGGTGGGTGGCCGGGGCCTCCAGGTCAGCGGCTCCCTCTGGTCAGTCACACGAGCCGTGACGGCGGACCCCAGTGTCTCACAGACACGGCGCGTCAGCAGGTGGGTGGCCGGGGCCCCCCGCAGGTCAGCCGTGACGGCGGACCCCAGTGTCGCACAGACACAGCGGGTCAGCAGGTAGGTGGCCGGGGCCTCCAGGTCAGCGGCTCCCTCTGGTCAGTCACACGAGCCGTGACGGCGGACCACAGTGTCTCACAGACACGGCGCGTCAGCAGGTGGGTGGCCGGGGCCCCCCGCAGGTCAGCCGTGACGGCGGACCCCAGTGTCTCACAGACACAGCCCGTCAGCAGGTGGGGGCCGGAGCCTCCAGGTCAGCGGCTCCTGATCAGTCACATGAGCCGTGACGGCGGACCACAGTGTCGCACAGACACAGCGCGTCAGCAGGTGGGCGGCCGGGGCCTCCGCCAGGTCAACAGCTCCCATTGATCTGTCACATGAGCCGTGTCGTGTCGTGTAACACAGCGCGACGGCAGGTGGGCGGCCGGGGTCTCCGGCAGTTCAACAGCTTCCACTGATCGGTCGCATGAGCCGTGTCGTGCTCCAATTTTGAAGCACCTAACATGGGGTTGCATTAAGCTTGCAATCCTCTAGTGGTCGCTGCAGTCATCGCAGTCACTGCTGTCTTCAGCAATACACTACAGTCACTGCAGTTGATAATCTTCCAATCCATTAGTCATCGCTACAGTCACCGCAGTCACTGCCGTCTTCAGCAATATATTACAGTCACTGCAGTTTTTAATCCACTGCATTCACTGCAATCTCCAGTAATGTACTACAATCGCTGCAGTTAATGGCCAACTAAAAAGCATGCCAATTGATAAATATAACCACTTCGAGTTTTTAGAGAATCATGATGGCTATACCACCCATTGTCCCCCATTGTCTGCTTCCTGCGTCCTTCTCTATCCTCCTTGAGTGGTAACCGTTTAAGACACGAACTGTATATTTCATGAATTATATATGTGAATACCATGATATTTTCATAAAGACTCGTCTATTATTTCCGTGTCTGCATCCGCCATTCCTGAATAAAGATAGTCACCAAGATATGTATCGATATGGTAGACCACAAATAGTCACGTGAGCTATTGAATCAAACAAACAGGGCACTTACCATTTTCTTAAAAATTAGTGTGGTCGACGGAGAAGACAGAAAGACCACATAGTTTATGCTTTCTAATTCCACCATAGCACTAAATTATACGTTGCTATACTTGAACGGTCGAATGGAACTTCGAACTTAAAATAAACACATGTGCATGACAATCGGGATGAAGTGCAGTGAGATTATATTCCATGATTAAAACTCGAAACTCTTCTTCGTATCTGGGTTCTTAAGTTCGCATCTATCAATTACTGGCCTCTTCGAAGATGTGAATAGCCAGTCGCCAGAGTTTGTCACAATGACTGCTTTTGCGTGTAATATCCTCAAAATTATGTTTGATGCATGTTATATGTTTAATCATGACATATCACATTTGAAGAAATAGGAGGAACAAATGGCGAATAATGTTGTTGAGCAGGGCGGGGATCGCGCCGTAGTTTGCTTAGACATTTTTTGTGGGTGCATGTGCACCCACACATAAATGCAAAATTACTCCTCTGACCGCCACCTTGAGAAGTTATTGCAGGGCAAGTTTTCGAGACCTCAGGGAAGTAGAATACTCCGTTTGCGCATGCGCACCTCAATCGATCGAAAGCTGACCACTACAGACCCAGTTGTCCATTTCAATTTCTGCAGTCCCCTGCTAGTTAGCGCGTGGCTGCAGGATCCCCGGACGGACGGGAAGCCTCAGATAACGAGAGCGGTCGGCGCCAGACAGTCCCAGCAGCCAGAGGCAGGCGCCAGAAAGTCGCAGCAGCCAGAGGTGGGCGCCAGACAGTCGCAGCAGCCAGAGGTGGGCGCCAAGACAGTCGCAGCAGCCAAAGGCGGGCGCCAGACAGTCACAGCAGCCAGAGGCGGGCGCCAGCCGCGTTAAGATTTCCAGCAACCGCAAATGGCTCAAAGTTGTATCGCACCGTAGCTCAGGTCTGCTAGCCGCTCAGGTTCCTGAATAAACGATCGATTCAAATGGTCGCCGGCTGGTCGGCGAGCGGGGACCAGTCAAGGTCGGGTCAGTGGCGGCGGCAGCCGTCGGGCGGCCGTGCGGGGACCAGTCAAGGTCGGGTCAGTGGCGGCGGCCGTGCGGGGACTAGTCAAGGTCGGGTCAGTGGCGGCGGCAGCCGTCGGGCGGCCGTGCGGGGACCAGTCAAGGTCGGGTCAGTGGCGGCGGCAGTCGGCTGGTCGGCCGTGCGGGGACCAGTCAAGGTCGGGTCAGTGGCGGCGGCCGTGCGGGGACTAGTCAAGGTCGGGTCAGTGGCGGCGGCCGTGCGGGGACTAGTCAAGGTCGGGTCAGTGGCGGCGGCAGCCGTCGGGCGGCCGTGCGGGGACCAGTCAAGGTCGGGTCAGCGGCGGCGGCAGCCGTCGGGCGGCCGTGCGGGGACCAGTCAAGGTCGGGTCAGCGGCGGCGGCTGTTCGGCGAGCGGTACCAGTAAAGGTCGGGTCAGTGGCAGCCGCAGCCGGCTGGTCGGCGAGCGGGACCAGTCAAGGTCAGGTCAACGGCGGCGGCAGCCGTCGGACGGCCGTGCTGGTCAGGGTGCGTGCCAGTCTCCGGCAGTGACCGTTACGCCGACCAACCAGCCCGACCGGCCGCGCATATTTGCAGCTTTTCAAATGGTGCGCGGCCGCCCGGTGACTCAGACGGCCGCACCACTCCCTGCTGTGCGCCGCCGCGCGCTCAGTGAGCCGAGATGGACGTGGCGAGTCCCGCAGCGCATTCAAGAAGGGAGCAAACACGAATGTTGTTCTGGGTTTACAGCTGGATGCCACATGTCGTACAGCTGTCGGTTATAGAAAGCGAGGCGGACAATAACTTCGCTTCGAAGTGTGTGTATGTGTGTGTATGTGTGTGCGTATGTGTGGAAGTGTGTTTTTGAATGTGTATGGATGGGTGTGTGTCTGTGTGCAACCAGTTGACTTTACTATTTGCACACAAAACATTCGAACATATTTTCAGAGTTCGTTGTAAAGTGCTACAATAATAAGCTACACGGACTAACAAGAAGCATTATGCGTGGAATGCTTATAAAGATATTGAAGAACAACACAAAATGCGCTAATTCAAATTGTTAATAGCCATAATGCTTCGAGGATAAAGAACACACCTCAATGCTGAGTAACACGACACATTTTCAGATTCGGGGTAGCACCCCACCCCTCCTAATAACAAAGTAAGATTATTAATCCATGATAGCATACGTATGCTATGGATAAATATCTTCCCATGTGACCGTCCTAAAAAATACTGTTCCTTCATATAATAAAAAGGACTGACACTTCGGTGATGTCAGGCAAAAAGTGCGCTTCAGTATGGAAATTACATCGTAGCGTCATATCATCCAGCATACAAGATGTGTACACGCTTTACATGCGGCTGCATTATGCTTTCGTCGGCTCACAACGGGACATCTCAATGACATCCTCATGGCATTTCCATGGAATCTACATGGCAGCGCGTGTCGTAGACGAGAACGCAAGCCGGTAATTTTGATTGCCCGTCCACCAAAATCCTCGAAGCGAATTGCGGACAACGTGCGCCGTCAGTCGCCGCCGTATCTATCGTATCTCGATCCGCCATTGGCATTGGCGGATCCTGGGATCTAGGGAAATGTGCCTCCTCCCCACCCCCGATAGAGATGTGGTCCCTTTGACTGGAACAGGCGCTTCTTCATGACGTTCGAGGCATCCCCGCTCAGCGAGTTTCTTAGCCGACTGCACCCCTCAGACTAGAACACCATCCGGAGAAATGACGCCCAACCAAAGCAAGTGCTCCTCGGTCAACATTCCTGGATCCGCCTCTTCTTTACTGGCTCAACACTGACGTGTCCGTGGACATCCCCGGGAGCACGCGTCGCCACTACGTCCACCGGAGCGGCCGTGTTTGGAGTCAGTGGGGCGAGTCACATTTAGAGGTGGTCTCACGCCCGACGACTCGCCGTTCAGACGCACCCGCCTGCGGCTCGTTAGTGGACGACCGTCTGCCATTGAAGCCGGCGAGGAAGCCGCACCACGGTCGGCCGAGCACAGCCGACAGTGTGATGACCCCGCCGACTGTGCTCGGCTGTCGTCACGCCGCACGGCCGGTCACACGGCGTGGACCTGCCGTACGCTCCCACCAGAAAGCTGTGTTCTCTTCCGGATCGGCGAATACGCCAGCATGTACTTAGCTCGGAGCATGTGCACCTCTTCTGCTGCATGGCCTCAAGAATAGCGTATATACATTTTGTATGTATTGTGCTTCACCTTTGACTGAACGTCTGTGAGTGCGTAAAGATTATGCGACCTGAGTGGCGTATTATGAATTGATTTGGAGCAAATAGATGAGCATTAAGCATTAAGGATGAGCAAATAGATAGAGCATTAATGATGAAGCAACGATTCCTCCCAGAATATACAAATGTAGCGGATGTCGTACCATCTGTCCGAATCATTGATATTCACCATATCGTGTATTTACGTGCATAATTTGTGGCCAGAGGACGACTTAAAAACAAAAATATTGGAGGAGCTAATGCCATTAGCTGGTGAGCAAAATAAAAAGCAGTAGGGGGACGATCCCGTAGTGAACCGTTTTTAAATCCGAAACTATTAGAGAGCAATGGTCCGGCGAACGTTAAAGGAATTTGTACTTCTCCAAAGAAAGAGAAAATCCACCTGTCTTCATAACGTTGAAAATATTACAACAATGCGCTTGAAAAAAAGCGTTGGGACTGCAGCACCCAAAATTGGTTCAGGGTTGTCGGATCGCAGGTTTTCTGTATACGATCATGAATATTCGCGCAGTTCACTATTTGGTGTGTGAATCGCTGCTGCGGGTGAGAACTCACGTTCAACTGAGCAGTGCCGGATCCCTCCTTTGGCCGCGTCAGGCTGTTCGGCGCCTGCTGCGATAGCCTGAAGCCTCCCATCGTGGTGCTGGCGGCCCACCGGCCAGTCCCTCGGCGAGCCCGCGGTTGTCTGACGATCAACGCACTCGCCGCCGGCAGCAGTCGCTTCACACCGCCAGGTGCGGCTCACGTTTCCGCCTCGTTCTCACCGCGGTCCGGCTCGCGTGCCCTCCGGATGCTCCACACGAGTCGGCCGGGCTCATACATGGGTGAGACGGACAGCGGCGGCGGCCTCCCCACAGCCGTGCGCGGGTACACTGGCCGCCGCCGCGCCGTCGGCCGCCAAGAATGCCGGCCGCCGCCGCCGGCGGCGTCGTTGCCATGACGACGGCAGCGGCCGGCCACCGCCGGCCCGCACCCGTCCGACCGCGTCCATAGCGGGGCTGTCCCCCGTTTTTGTTGACCTGCCTGGTATCGAAGCGCTCGCGGCGACAGCCTGCGGTCCAGTTTAAAGATGATGAGTTGTAAAATTTAGCCCGGTGGGAATGCCGGCCGCTTTCAGAAATTCTGAACAGCTGCGATAACGTGTTATTTGCGTGGTGTGTTGCTCGGGGTTGTGGCTGTTCACGCACACCACTGGCCACGTGCTATGCCATCATTTTCATTGGAGCCGGTAGTTGTTGCGTCGCAGCAGCAGAGTTCACTGGTACTTATGCGATGCCGCCAGGCCTTTGTCTGCCGACGTATTGACGCCATAATACAACTCAACATAAAACTCTTTCGACATTTACTTGGGAAGGATATCATTATTGCAGTCAGGCATATTATACGAAAACTACACCCAAGCTGTTCGGTCATAGGATATTTTTAAGACCGGTCTTCAAGAGTGCTCGTAGCAATGGTTCATGGCCGAAAGGTTCGAGTGTTTATTTATTATAATAATTGCGACTCCAAAATATTTTTTCGCTAAATGATAATCGACTTCTTTTGATTTTCATTATGACGCTGAGTGACTAAATTTATTCTACAACGTTTCTCACCACCGAAAGTAAGTTTCACTCAGGCGCCCTATCAGATGCAAAATAACTATTCGACTTATTTCAGTGTCCTATGCAAAATGTACATAATATACAATATACAATACATAACATACCTAATTATATAGAATCGCATACCGAAAGATGATTTTGCACTATGCGTTTCTGCCTCGGTTGCGCTATCGATTTGCGCTGCCGAAAAACAGCTTCGCTGAGTAATATTTTTGCCCCGGTGCCAGCCTTCCCTCGATGGCTAACACAGCTGAGAGACTAAAAGGCACAAAGACAAAGAATGTAGAGGGAGAGAGAGAAAACAGAAACAAAGATAGGGAAGCATGTGAGAGAAATTTACATAAAGAAAGATAAGAAGAAAGGAAAGGGAGGGAGGCAGAGAGGAAGATAGAGAAAGAAACAGAAAGAAAGACAGACAGAGAGAGAGAGGGAGGGAAGAGATAGAAATGGAGCGGGAGAGGAGAGAGAAGGGTCAGGAGGGAGAAAGAAAGAATGCGAGAGAGAAGAGCGAGAGAGCGAAAGTATTGATATGCAGATACGCTGTTCTGCACCCAGTGTGTAGGACTCAGCACAAAAACAGTGAAGAGGCGGGAGTCAATGCGGGAATGGATCATGCGACTCGATGAGGGTAGCGTGCTCGGAGCCCCGCCCCATGTCCCTAATGCAGGGTGACTCACACCAAACTGATTCACTTGATTTCCCCTCACCCCTCAGCCGGCCGGCCAGTCGGTATCTGGAGACTGCATCGCTCGACCAGGATGATAGCGGGAGACCGCGTGCCTGCGTTGGGCAATAACACGGCCGGCGCGTGCGGGTCGACACTCGGCATCCTCGCGCCGGCGACGCGCCCGGCCCGCATAGTAGGTTAATGAAGTTCAGGAGTGCCATGATCTGGGTTATTGTATGCATGAGCGTGACAGAATCTTGACAATAACGACTCGGAATGTGAATTGACGAGGTCCCGAGCCCTCCGACGCTGGCTGGGGAGGCGTAGAGGTCGAGAAATCCTCCAGCCGGAGTTGAAGCAACAAACTGCCTTTGGCCACCCAAGCAATCAGCCACTTCTCGAGGATCCGTGAAATAAGCTTGAGCGGTTTACGGCTCGAGTGGGAGTGGTGGTGTGAGAAGGGATGGAAGAGTCGATCACGAATGGGGCCTCCCCTACACACAGCTTCACCACGTTAGTCTCGGCGCCGCATGACCTATTCAGGTGACGAAACTGCAAGAGGCCACGCATATATAGGCATAAGTCCAATGATCAAAGGAACAGCTCCTTACAAGCGTGGGAATGGAGAATGCATGGCGTAGCCTTTGAGCGAGTTCGCAACTTTCAGCGAGCTTAACATGGACCCCATAGATATTACATTAAAAATACACCTTAAAATGTCCTGCCACGCCTTACCTAAGCAGCTGTGTGACAGCTTTGCACCGCCACCATGGATCGCTCCTAGTTTTTGTGTCGAGATTAACCGATTCGGTACACCGGTCCCGCGCTATAGTTTTGTTCTTTTTCAAAACTGTGTGAAATTGAACAGACGTGAACTCAGTATCAAATGCTCCTCAGCATTTCCGGCCCAATAGTTGGTTAGAGCGGTTGGAGCAAGTGATCAATACTCCTTCCATCCAACGATTGCTAAAGGTTGTTTTGAGCGCATTTTGGATGTGAAGAAGAACCTTAGCGTTTTTTTTTCTCCGGAAGTTTGAAGTTATCGAGCGCGTTGCACCCTGCTTTATCCGGGATTACAAATCCCGCAGAGCGAAACACCCCAGTTTCATTGCGTGATAGCGTTTGATGATACAAAGGTCATCTGATGATGTCAATCGTATATTTAGGCATTTATTTCCCAAATGAGTTAATTACATAATGTTTTTTTCCACATTTACTTAAGTTGTGTAATCCAAGACAGCAATCATTTTTGAAACATAACGTGAGCAAATCATAGGGAAAGGTACAATTTTTTTTAATAACGTCATTTTGAAGATTTTAATTCTTTTCACTCTTTCATTGTCATTCTTTTCTTGGAAATACGGGTTAGGTTGGGACAACCTTCGTCATTTGCTTCCCGATGACTCAGGTCCAGATCTGGAAAGATATATATCTCTTAAAATTGGGGTTTTTTACTTCGGGAGACAGCTCAGGACCTCATCACTTTAATTGGAGAAAGTGCGTACGTTTTCTCGAGCTCTGGGATAACACTGATGGACCATCCGACGCTGGCTGGGATAACGCTGATGCACCATTCGACGTTGGCTGGGACAATGCTAATGCACCACCCGACGCTGACTGTGACAACCATGACGCACCGTCAAACGCTGGATGGGATAACGCTGATGCACCATCCGACGCTGGCTGGGATAACGCTGATGTACCCGACGTTGTATCCGACGTTGGCTGGGACAACGCTGATGCACCATCCGATGTTGGCTGGGACAACGCTGATGCACCATCCGACGCTGGTTGGGATAGCGCTGATGCACCATCCGACGTTAGCTGGGACAACGCTGATGCACCATCCGATGTTGGCTGGGATAACGCTGATGCACCACCCGACGTTGGCTGGGACAACGCTGATGCACCACCCGACGCTTGACCCCGGCGGGACGCTAATGACACGCCAGATTCAGATACCAAGCGGTGTCGAAATAATTTGGTAAATCGTGCCATGTTCTGGCATGCATACACGAAATTCAAAATTCGTGAGAAATCCTGCATTATAGAAGAAAACAATTACTACCAATAGCATCTGCTGTAGTGGAGGAGCTTGAATCTCCCACTGAACGCCCATATAGCAATATGCAGCTATTCAGCCTCCAATAAAAAAGAAACGGAAAGCGACAGTATGTGTGACCAGGACAAGTACACGGTATTTAAAAAAAAAACTCACAAATGAGTTCGCGCTAATGCTGCATCTGTGCCAGTGTTGTGGTGCCGTGTATTTGGCCTCGCGGTAGTACTGCACCTGCACCAGTGTTGTGGTGCTGTGCATTTGGCCGATTCCGAAAGAGAGTGACCGAAATGACCCTTGAGCACCCTTAATGACTGCTCCTCACCCGCGCTCCACGTGTGTCGCAAACCGGGTCGACAAACAATGTCTCATCAGTCCTTATCTTTCTCCTCATTCCCAGCCGTAGCCATCACGGCACTTGGAATGGCGTAACTTCACGCATGTTTGGAAATACTGCACAACAGATGGGATGACGAGGATTAATTAAGATAGGGCACGGTAGGGTTATCGCACGGCGCACAACTCAACTGCTCTTGGCAGTGGGCTTCAAGGGTGTGGGAACCGGGGGAGGGTGGGGGCAGAGGAGGTAGCGCTGTCCAACTTTGAATGAGTTTAACAGGGACCCTATAGGTGTGGTATGGAAGGAATCTACTTCAAAATGGCTCTTGCCCCTGTCCAGAACGGGAACATGTAACTTATTCTCTTTTTGCTCTTGAAGAAGATTTAATTCCGAACGTCGAGCATTGTTGTTATGCAATTATGTTATGATATGAATATTACAACTAAAGCTATCTACCATTCAACAAATGCTGATCAGCTTCACGTCAAACACAAGTAATCCTATGTTCAGAAAACAACGAACATTCCAATCACGTGCCTTTCTGTCTTCACGTGACCTGTTTCCCGATCATGTCTGAAGTTCAACTCCAAATATTGCTCCGAACTGTTCTACAGAAATTACACCTGTACTTACTGGGGCAAAGAGTCGATGCCTATGAATATCAATCATCCAGCTCCATCCGGGCGGTATCGGTAATCGCCGTCTAATGAGTAGCTATTGGGGGCGGTATCCCGGGCGAGAGGTGCGCCCAGCCAGGCTGCAATGGCCGCCAACACTCGCTTGCCCGCCACACGCCACCCCGGCCGGCGTGTGTGGACAGCCGCCCACTCCGCGGCCTCGCTCGCTACTGGCAAAGCGCACCGCGATGCGATCGCCGACCAAGAACAGGCAGCAAAAGGTGACGTCCGGTGGTCGCGCGGCGCCGGGCCGTGTGTTCCGACCGCCCAGCCGGCGCCACCCCTGCCGGCCGCACGCTATCGACGTCGATCGGATGGTCGCGGCTGCGGAGCGTCTGGTCCGGCTGACCAGGCGGACACACCAGGCCGCGGCGCCCCCACGGCACCAGGCGCAGCTCCACCGGAGCGTCCCTCCTGGTCCGGCTGACCAGGCGGACACACCAGGCCGCGGCGCCCCCACGGCACCAGGCGCAGCTCCACCGGAGCGTCCCTCCTGGTCCGGCTGACCAGGTGGACACACCAGGCCGCGGCGCCCCCACGGCACCAGGCGCAGCTCCACCGGAGCGGCCCGCCTGGTCCGGCTGACCAGGCGGACACACCAGGCCGCGGCGCCCCCACGGCACCAGGCGCAGCTCCACCGGAGCGGCCCGCCTGGTCCGGCTGACCAGGCGGACACACCAGGCCGCGGCGCCCCCACGGCACCAGGCGCAGCTCCACCGGAGCGGCCCGCCTGGTCCGGGCTGACCAGGCGGACACACCAGGCCGCGGCGCCCCCACGGCACCAGGCGCAGCTCCACCGGAGCGGCCCGCCTGGTCCGGCTGACCAGGCGGACACACCAGGCCGCGGCGCCCCCACGGCACCAGGCGCAGCTCCACCGGAGCGGCCCGCCTGGTCCGGCTGACCAGGCGGACACACCAGGCCGCGGCGCCCCCACGGCACCAGGCGCAGCTCCACCGGAGCGGCCCGCCTGGTCCGGCTGACCAGGCGGACACACCAGGCCGCGGCGCCCCCACGGCACCAGGCGCAGCTCCACCGGAGCGGCCCGCCTGGTCCGGCTGACCAGGCGGACACACCAGGCCGCGGCGCCCCCACGGCACCAGGCGCAGCTCCACCGGAGCGTCCCGCCTTTTTTACATCAGGCCGCGGCGACCCCACAACACCGGGCGCAGCTCCACCACCGCGTGGGCGGGCTGGTTGCAGGCGTCTGCTGGTCACGCAGCCTGCATGCGCTGACGGCCCGCCCGCACGGCTGGCGCCAGTGGATGGATGGCCGTCGGCGCGGTCGGCGGATGTCGCCCAGCGGGAGTGACGTCAAGAAGAACACCTGGAGCGGGTGTCGCGCGCCTCCGCACCTGTCGTGCTGCCGATGGACGCTTGCCGAATGGTGGGTGTCAGCGTTCTGTCGTGGCGCGTGCAGGTGTGCGTGCAAAGGGTGGGAAAGACGGTGCCGGTCGCAGCACGGACATACGTTCCAACTGAGAGGGTGACGCCCCTGCTGGTGACGTCACCCCGCCGCTTATTTGGGCCAGCATCAGTGACAGGATCGCAACGGCGCCTTTGTGATGACAATGCAGCCTGCATCACAAGTACGTCAGGTTGAGCCGGACTCAATCATATTGCAGGTGGTGACGGACATTTCCTTAAACAGACTCGCGCTTCAACACGTCATGCGGACGTAAATCATCGTCGGTATTCATCTCGTGTTTTCTAAGAGCACTGTAATGCTAAAGACGATGATGAATGCTTCGGAGAAGATACATAGCTTCCGAGAGAGAGAGAGAGAGAGAGAGAGAGAGAGAGAGAGAGAGAGAGAGAGAGAGAGAGAGAGAGAGAGAGAGAGAGAGATATATATATATATATATATATATAAGAGAGAAGAGTATAGAGATAGAGTAGATAGAGTGAGAGATTAGAGAGAGAGAGAGAGAGAGAGAGAGGAGGAGGGAGGGAGAGATAAAGTGAGTGATTGAGTGAGTGAGTGAGTGAGTGAGTGAGTGAGTGAGTGAGTGAGTGAGTGAGTGAGTGAGAGAGTGAGAGAGTGAGTGAGTGAGTGAGTGTGAGTGAAAGAGAGTGGATGAAAAGAGCGATGGGAGCTGGATCAATTTAAAGGAAAAAGCTAGAGAAAAACGGAAGAATAGCGAAAGATAGGATACCGAAGCAGAGGAATGAACAAACAAATAAATCTGAATGACATAAGTTCGACATAGCACTGCAATGAATAGAAGGCCGTAGCGAAAGACGGTGCCGGTCGCAGCACGGACATACGTTCAACTGAGAGGGTGACGCCCCTGCTGGTGACGTCACCCCGCCGCTTATTTGGGCCAGCATCAGTGACAGGATCGCAACGGCGCCTTTGTGATGACAATGCAGCCTGCATCACAAGTACGTCAGGTTGAGCCGGACTCAATCATATTGCAGGTGGTGACGGACATTTCCTTAAACAGACTCGCGCTTCAACACGTCATGCGGACGTAAATCATCGTCGGTATTCATCTCGTGTTTTCTAAGAGCACTGTAATGCTAAAGACGATGATGAATGCTTCGGAGAAGATACATAGCTTCCGAGAGAGAGAGAGAGAGAGAGAGAGAGAGAGAGAGAGAGAGAGAGAGAGAGAGAGAGAGAGAGAGAGAGAGAGAGAGAGAGAGAGAGAGAGAGAGAGAGAGAGAGAGAGAGAGAGAGAGAGAGAGAGAGAGAGAGAGAGAGAGAGAGAGAGAGAGATAAAGTGAGTGATTGAGTGAGTGAGTGAGTGAGTGAGTGAGTGAGTGAGTGAGTGAGTGAGTGAGTGAGTGAGTGAGAGAGTGAGTGAGTGAGTGAGTGAGTGAGTGTGAGTGAAAGAGAGTGGATGAAAAGAGCGATGGGAGCTGGATCAATTTAAAGGAAAAAGCTAGAGAAAAACGGAAGAATAGCGAAAGATAGGATACCGAAGCAGAGGAATGAACAAACAAATAAATCTGAATGACATAAGTTCGACATAGCGCTGCAATGAATAGAAGGCCGTAGCATTGTTCCCTTCGGCAAGTTTTCAAACTGGTAGACAACAATGCGGTTAATATCAAATCGATTTAACCTGTCCGCTTATAGCAAGCGATAGAACGTCAGCAGAAAACACTGTGTCACAGCTAAGCATGACTGCGGCCGATTTTTCATGGGTGATCCCGCATAAATCGGGGGACATTCTCTGATCTGACTTCGTATTTCACTGGAGAACAAGGAAGCACCAGGCTACCTCCGTGTTTCAATGGATGGCTGACACATCTATGGATTGTTTCGGTGCTCCGATGGGTGCCTGGGACATATTATGCTGATTCAGTGCTCCAATGGAGGGCTGGGGGACACTAGGCTTTCTCGGATTCCAATGGGTGATTGTGGGACGTTAGGCTGTTTCGGTGCTCCAGCGGAGGGCTGGGGGACATTAGGCTGTTTCAGTGCTCCAGTGGAGGGCTGAGGAACATTAGACTGCTTCGGTGCTCCAGTGGCTGGCTGGGGGACATTAGTCAGGATTTGTTCTCCAGTAAAGGACTTGGGGACTTTGGTCTTGCCTCGTACCCCAATCAATGGTCGGGAACGTTCTCTAGCCAGCGCTGCTCACTCCAGTGGAGGATTGTAATGAGAGGCATCGCACTAATCTCTACGTGAGCTCAGACCGGACTCTTGCAAACGGAAGAAAGCTAGGTTAAGCCGCATCTGCCTTGGTAGCAAGCTGGCCAGCACATGTGCCACATATTGGCGGCAACCACTGCTAGCACTGCATCGCTGCTAGTATAGCATTGTGTAATTAACAGAGAGGCCTCTCTGTAACTGAAGCAATCAACATGTTTGTATTTTCTATCGAGGAAATTCCAAGTCGCACAACAAACAGATGCAGTAGACGACGCGTCCAGAGAACGAAAAAGGCAATACAAAACCAACGGCTGGACGTTTTCTAAACGCTTAGCAACGCGTATAAGATTGGGAATCATGTGTCCCTGGCTTCGTCGCAGTACTGTTCCTGTTAGCTGCAATTGGCCGCAGTAGTGTTGCAGTAGTGTCGCGATACTGTTCCTATTAGCTACAACTGACCACAGTAGTGCTGCAGTACTGTATTGGTACTCTTCCTATTAGCTGTAACTGGCCGTAGTAGTGTCGCGGTAGTCTCGCGGTACTGCTCCTGCTAGCTATAACTTAGCGCAGCCAGACACGTACACCTATGTGCTATGCCTTTGTCTCCAGATATCTACCTCGCAAATATTACCTTACTTATGCTTCTTGTGGAACGCAGGTGTGCTCGTGGATTTGTATTGTGTGTGTGTGTTTAGCTATGTGATTGTGCGTGTTGTACGTGAGGGTATTCGTAACTGGGCATTATCGGTCTTTGGATGTTTCTTCGAATAAATTAAACTATAAACTATTCGAATCGACAACGACACAGAAGTCTGTGCCAATCCTGCCTCATCACCTGTGGCACGAGCTGGGCCAACACCCAGCTGTGGTCACTGCCCCACCAGGCCGCCGTCCTCGGCCAACACCCAGCTGTGATCACTGCACCTCCAGGACGCCGTCCTCGGCCCGGCATCCGGCGCTCGTCAGGCCAGCGGACTGTCGATGTGCAGCTTCTTCAGACAGAATGGCATGGGTTTCTTCCTGCATGCAGCGGCGTAGACAACGACAGGTCTGGACACGCATACCGCGGCATAGATGATCATTGACGATGGACACGTTTGGTAGTCGTAATCATTTTGGTATTATCTCTTATATCTTTCACACGAACATCTAAGCTCCAGGTCACGTGGTTCTGACTTCTGTGTCGGCTCACCGCACGCTGCCTATTCGGTGTACGAACTACTCGGCCTAGATGGCCACCTCGAGAAACTGATTCGCCGGCCAGGGTTGCCATCTGCGCGAGACCACGGCGCGGCTTCTGGCCTGATTTCGTCGCCGGGCCACGCGGCGTGTTTGTGAACGCAGACCGGCCCGACTTTCCGAGTCAACGAACCAAAGTTTGGGGTCATCGAAAGTGGCTTCAGCCGGAACTAGCAGCCGCACGAGCGCATCTGAAGTCATCGGCCGCCGCACCGCCACAGAAGGGGACACCAACTGCCGACCGCGGGGTCAACAGCTGGAGACCGGCTGTCGAACGTCGCCGGCAGCCGCGCCACATCCAACCGCCGGTGGTGCCGTGCTGCCCGAGACATGGACGCACAAAGCCAGAACTTACGTGCCACTCTCGCGAGCGGAGGTGTCAGCGTTCAACAAACCGCCGACGGTACGGTCGGCGCGGCGGTCATCAAAAGAGCACCCCTGTCGCGGCGGACCCAGCGGAGAATTGCTGTTTACACATTCCTCCGGCGAGGCCGAGGTACATTACCAGCCTGAGCCGATACGACGTGGGATTTCACGGCTGCGCCCAGTGGCATTGGAATTCCGAATGGGTGACACTGGCGTGCCCAACTGTCCGCAGTAAAAGGTAAACCTATTAGGTTCTCAAACTGGCGAGAGGCTTCTGCACGGCTAATGAGATATGGTCAATCCTGCAACAAGAAAGTATGTTCTCTGTCGGAGGGCATTAGTCAAATGAGCACGAGCGGACACAGTTAGGTGGCTACTTACTCATTTGCTCCACGCAAGCTTGCCTACACCTGGAAGACACTAGCATGTATTTGAAATGCCATCACTTTGAAGAACCAATGGCGAAGAAATGTTCTAAAATGTATGGAGGTGTAAGGCTGATGCGATGCTGTGGCGCTATGTGCCTTACCTTTCATGCTTCCATATCCATGTATGTCCTTATCATTCCAAATATCTAAGGGGAAGATGATGTGACAGATGGAGAGAAGATCAGGGTAGAGGTAGGGGTAGAGGTTCGTTGAAATAAAAGTACCAGTAGATGGATAAATAGTATCGAAGTTGTTGCATTGATTTCCGACACAACAGTCATCTCAAACGGCGACATCACTTAGATAACTGAAATTACTGCCACATGGAAATTCTGACGTGCCTAATTTGTAGACAATAGTGCATATGCATTGTCATTATATGACTACTGGTTTCATCGGAACGAAACACGTGTGCTTATTGGTCATGCCTTCTCCGTTCGCCTTCTGCTTGTGGAATTTCTGCATGGAAACTCTGATGTGCCTAATTTGTAGACAATAGTGCATATGCATCGTCATTATATCACTACTGGTTTCATCGGAACGAAACTCGTGTGCTTATTGGTCATGCCTTCTCCGTTCGCATTCTGCTTGTCTGCACAGGTAGGTAAAGAGTAGAGTAAAACAATCACGAATTATGCTTTGATTTTCAAGCGAATAGGGGAAAGATGCCGAATGCAACGAAGATATTACATGCAAGAAAGCGAGCAAAGTTGGGCAAGCAAACAAAAATGTTAATGCATCGTTAGGTCAATACTTGCTCCCGCTAGTTCGGAGCCTCTGCTTTATACCCATTTGTACAAAAGTTCATCTGAGCAGCCCAGCTCAATCCGACCCGACCGTCACACTTTTCAGGCCCGTAAGGACTGATTTGTAACAGCGCATTGCGTTCTAATTTTCCATTTGGAGATTAATGTGCTCTTTAATTTCTGTGTGTACCAATTTTTATATCAATATTCCTTATAATAAGACACCCATGATAAGATAAGATACCCATTTCTATCCTCAGTATTCCCCATCGATAAGAAGTGGGTCGCGGCGACATTCCTGAGCGCGAACAGCTATCCATGCACCTCGCACCGCATCCGGCACTCACCATCCGGCACTCACCATCCGGCACTCACCATCCGGCACTTACCATCCGGCACTCACCATCCGCCCCGGGTGGCAGCGGTAAAACTGCTAGGACAGTGGAATTGCTGCTGGGATGGCTTCCTATGCACCAGAGTCACATGGTGAGCAGGCTTGTTGCGTCAACCCTGGCCCCACCACCCGATCCGTGAATTCCAGTTCAACGGCAGAATTTTGACCAAGAGCTTAGCGTGCCGTCAATGCACCGACCCGGCCGCCCCAGTGCCGTGTCCCCGGCCTTATCAGGCAAGTTGCCAACTGACCCTTCCAGTTGAGGGCTAAATGTGAGCGCGTGAAGCGACTCGAACCCCGCCCTGTCAGGACAGCGGAGAACACTGCATGCCGACGCTCTGACCAATTGAGCTACCGGGGCTGCGGTTTCCGTCTCAGGGCTTCAAGTTCAAGCCCAGGGCCGAACTAAGGCGTTTTTTCTGCTTTTATCAATGCAATCTGGCGAATGTATCGTGTACGATGTCATTCCTGCTCTGCATATATGCTTCGAGGCACGCGCCTGTATAAATACTCGAGGCGATGCGCATATGAGTCTGCGACTGATATACACCGATATCCGACTTCATGAGCCATTTTAACACTTGCCCTCGCTCGTCCAACACACATAGGTGATTTATGCTGACATTATGTGTGAAAGAACTAATTTGGTTTGCGGTCACGTAGTTTCCTTGTGCATGACGCATTTAGCATATTCATGAAATATAAAATGTGGGTGCGATCACTATATACATGGTAAAATACTTTGTAGTTGCGATTCTGGAATATTCTAAAATAATATCAGGGTCATTGCCAATGATTGCATGGCTGCATTGCAAAATATGTTGCCACGGTCACCTCTCCGGTCACTGTATGTCCTTATTTTCCATCTTTCTTGCATGTTGATACTGCGTTGCATATCGAAGTGTTTTACCGCTCTTAAGTAGCGCATCCAGTGGGATGACACGTGAAACATATATTTCTAGAATAGTACATGTCCCCTTGGACAAGAGATATTTGAAGCTCCCTTGCTATTGCTGTTCCCAGGTTCGATGTTTGAGAATCCCTGCATCCCAGACCCAGTGTGAGATGATGCCATGCTCAGGCCTTCTTTACCAATCAGCACGATGCCACATGTCGCCCCACATAGCTGAATATCTAGACCCTCCAGCTGAAGGCATAATCCAAGATGTGGTCGTGAGTTACTCTGCAGCTTGATATTGACTGCTAACATGATACTGGCTGCAGCATGATACTGGCTACAGCACGATACTGGCTGCAGCATGATAATGGCTGCAGCACGATACTGGCTGCAGCATGATAATGGCTGCAGCATGGTATTGACTGCAGCACGATACTGGCTGCAACATAATACTGGCTGCAGCATGGTACTGGCTGCAGCATGGTACTGGCTGCAGCATGATGTTGGCTGCAGCATGTCACTGGCTGCAGCATGATATTGGCTCGATAATATTGGCTCGATAATATTGACAGCATGATATTGTACTGGCTGCAGCATGCTTCTGGCTGCAGCATGGCACTGGCTGCATCTAATCTAAAGCTTCGCAATCGGAAGCACCAGCGCAACCACGGATAGGGGCGGATACAGGAGAAGGGGCATTTGGAGAGTTTGCCCCCCCCCCCCCACACTAATCATGGAAAGGCGGCGTCCCTCTGACCGGGAAAGGCACCCTTTTCAGGAAGGTTCGAGTGCACCTCCTTCCCTCCCCCACCGCTCAACGAATAAACGTGCCCCCTCCATGAAAATACCTGGATCTGCCGCTGATAATGGATGATAAACCGGCTAGCAGATTGTGTAGAGGTCTGAGTGTAGAGTCTAGGCACCAGACAACGAATTATTTTCAGACAATTAGCTCAGCAGACTCAGTGAATGGAAAAAAAACTCAAAAGATAAGGAGATTTCTCACTGTCAATTGCAATATGATGACCAGCGGACACGGTGAGTGCATTGGAAGCAGTCTGACTATGGCACGCATTCGGTCTGCACCTCTTCTTTCTGGCAACTGCACATGCTAGCCTGGGAAGGTTTCTGAGGCACGTCCGTGCCAGCCAGTGCTGGTTGCTCGCACTGTGGCAGTCATGACTGGGCGGGCGGCTGTTCCGCATTCTGCGCTGCTACCCAGATCCGGTGGGTAGACAATGTAGTCTCAGCGACCCTGCTGCATCACGGTACAGACGGCTTACGCCTTCCTCGCCAGCTGAGTGAGACATGTATGCTATTTGCAGTCAGCATTCCAATACCCCGGACAAAAGATTGTGTTTCTGACCGCAGGCAGCCAGCAGCCCGGTTGTGGTGCATATTTTGGAGAAAGGTAACACCTGACTCGTGACTAACAAGTTGCCCTGTGAATAGAGTATTTCGGTGGTTTTGGAAATGGATATGCGGTAGATCATGATGACGAGATTAGCTAGCTCGTTCTTTGCATCCGGTTCAAATGATCATGGGTGGGATTTATCAAATGGGAAGTGGTGAGATTTATGTTAAGTAAGTGTGCACGGCACAGACCCCTTTAAGGCATGGGTGCAGTTTGAAAATGATTGATAAGGCATTCAATCCACATGTGTTAAGAGGGATCAGGGGAATAGGGCTGGATAGCTAGGGTAGATAGGCATTGATAGGTGTGTGGGATATTGGTGGACTGGTTTCTTCAGGATGTGGGATGGTTGGGGTGGGTCTTTTTACCAGGCTTATGGTATCTTCCATTTACAGACTTAACTGAATGGGCCCTGGGGTCTCTTATTAAGTCTAAACGCTTTGTAACTTCATATAGGGTGTACCTAGCAGTGGATTCAGCACCTTCCTTCGGAATGTTATACTGATGAGATTGGCTATGGTCGCACAATTGGTATGATTGGAGGAGTTTGTAATTGTTGAGTGTGCTATGCATTAGCAAGTGAATGGTGCTAGATAGGCTGGGATATATAGCTCCCTAGGAACTTGAGATAAGGGATTGACTGTGGTGAGCATATGTACATTTCTAGTACCTTTTCTAGATATGCTTAACTCAGATGGGCCCCTGTGGCTCTTATTAAGCCTTAACACTTTATGACTTTATGACTTTATGACTTCTAATTTCGAATGCTATTGCACTCTGTGCGGTAGTGGTTTAGACTCGACAAATAAATGCATGTACATTAATAGTACATGGATTCAGAGAAGCTACCGAGTCGCCATATGATCCACCGGTGTGCTTTATCGTGTTCCTAATCTCCGTCGTACCTCCAAACCCCAGGAATCGTCGTGAAGTAACATTGTTCTGATTTATTTTACCTAGTTCGTCAGCGTTACTATCGCACCAGCTTCCACTGGACATACCTAAAGCCATCAATTAACTACGCTCGAACTGAAACCATTGTTTCCTGGACTCATTAGTTGCCTATAGCAGCTTGTGCATGCTGCACAGGGCTCAACCTGACCATACATAGATCAGCTAGCACCCCGATGTAATCAATCGAGCTCACTGTAGACAGCGACGTGCCGCAGTAAGCAACGGTGATGAATTGGTAGTGTTAACAGATGGTATCTTGCCTAGCAGCAGTTGCGGTTATGGTATCTTGCCTAGCAGCAGTTACGGTTATGGTATCTTTCCTAGCAGCAGAACGGTTATGGCATCCTGCCTTGCAGCAGCTCCGGTTATGGTATCTTGCCTAGCAGCAGCTCCGGTTATGGTATCTTGCCTGGCAGCAGTTAGGCTATGGTATCTTGCCTGGCAGCAGTTAGGCTATGGTATCTTGCCTGGCAGCAGTTGGGCTATGGTATCTTGCCTAGCAGCAGTTACGGTTCTCAACTCTCTCCACGTCCCGGTCTTGTCAGCCTTATCTGACCTGAACGTGACGGGTGGCATGACACCTGGCAACTGCGAAATACGAAATGAGAATCCATAAGTCTAAGAGCATCACAGAAGGTACTCAGCACGTCAAAATGTTCAACGAGTGGAATTGACATTCACGTGTCGAGGGATTAAACACGTGCAACGGCGCAAACAAATTCGACACATGGAATTGACAGTTACGTGTCGAGAGCGTGAACACGTGCAACGACGCAGATTCATGCGTCGATAGGCAGGAATTATGATGTGTGTGCGACGTAGAAGACTACGGTACTACTGTTATATCAAGCAAACATTCGAAAGCTAGAAAAGCCCCAACCATGGCCAACATCATGTTTTACTCACTTTGTTGACTATGCGTGCAGGAAGTCAGCTGACTGCGACCCGGGGCTAGTCACTGGCAGTCAAGCAGTCACTGGCAGTCAATCAGTCACTGGCAGTCAAGCAATCACTGGCAAGTGACTGATTGCGTCTTATTGCATCTTATTGCTAGCCTGCCGATCGACCAAAAACTTGCTTCCACGCTGCATCTTTGCATAATTCCGATGCATGCATGTCGGCTGTGCTACTGAGCATGATCACAACTACTAGTCGCTAGCCTAACCGTCGTTTTACGACCGGCTTCCGTGGAAAGCCGTGCTAAATTCAAAGGAGAAGAGTTGAACTGACACACTTCTGCATCTTGGAAATCAACACACGACGCGACTGTGAAAGGTGAACGGAAAAGGTGAAAGGTAAAAGGTGAGCATCATTAACAAGAAATTACCACATGGAGATCAACACTTCGCTAAGCCGGATGCCAATATGTGGCAGTGAGCCCCATGTTGAACAGGAGTTGAGGTGTCGCGCGAATCTTGAGCGCATGGTGCACGCTTCGCTTCGCCCACCCCTGCAAATTGTACATGCTCGGATAGCCCCGATGACAGGCTTCACCAAATTTGATAGCTCTAGTGCGCGTCGCTCTCAGCTTCAAGGTGCCCTACTGAAAACACATGCACGCGCTTGACGGCAGCACGGTACAGCACACTCAGCCGCCGGCCACAAAAACACACGGCTCCTTATCGGGCGCGTGTTTCCACGAAGTTTCATATTCGTGCGACTTGTGGTATATGCTGTGCTCCGGCTAACTGGTGCCGACATGACCCCAGTTGCCGGCAGGGGGCCCGCGAAACCCGAATGACCCGCGCAACCCGAAACGACCGCCATGATCTATCCGCTGAACCGGCGTATCACGTGTGAAAATTTGAGCGAAATTCACCCGGACGTTTTGACACAGTATATGTGGAAGTGGCACATAAACACAGACACACAGACAGACAAAGAAAAAATTTCGGCGACAACTTGGGAAAACTGACCGCCATGTATTAAATCTCCGATAGAGATTTCTCGTGGCATAGTCACTCTAAATTATATTTCCAGTTTTGAATAATATTAGATATCTGAATATGCTATAGAAGCTGCACACACTTGGATGATGCCTAACAGTGGTGAAGGGGGGGGGGGGCGAATACTCTAGAGGTAAGTTGCCCGTCTCGCAATCGAAAGATTGTGGGTTCGAGTCTCACCTGTCGCTACTCTTCGCCCGCGACCAATCGGCGTAAGAGATTGGCGACGCTACATGACTCAACGGTCGACGTGTCGTAAAAACCAATAACCACCAGGGTGGTGAGGGACGGGAATGGCCGAGTGTTTAAGGTGTTGAGCTCTGGATACCAAGGACCCGGGTTCAAGACCGAGATTCGAGATCGTATCGACGTTGAATTTTTTGTTGCTCACTTCACGGCCAGTGTTGTAGATGGCGAAGCCGCATGCTTGTATGACTTTAGAAACGGATTCGGGCGACATTTTCCACGGTTTATTTCCAGTGGAGCCAAAAAGTCAACTTTACAAAGTGGCGTTGCGTTGTTTATGCGTGTAAGCATGGTTGCATGCAAGTCTGTGCGTTAGGGGTGTTAAAAATTGAAACGCTCCCCTAACATAGAAAATAATCAGCACTATCTATCGCCCAAGAAGGAGACGAAATTCTAAGGTTCCATGTGGATGGAAACTCACAGCTGCGGTAGTCAAGGCCAGCCATCTCACCATCGATCTAGCCATGCTCATCGTCTGCTCCGTGTATTCTAGTGGCATTTGGGGCAATAGTTTCGAGTGAAATATATCGCAATGTGAATGGAATATACCGCACTTACATCTAGGACATTTGGTCAAGCTAATTCACGGTGTTAAGCCATAGTTATCGTACTTAATTTACGGTGATAGTAGATTATCTTGGAGTGGCGCATTTACAACATAGTTGGTGTCTGGCTATAGCATAAAGTAGTCTCTCAGGTGCATTGACTTACACCTGTTTACAAACTTGAATGGGATGTCTAATCTGCGGAGACAGCGACTTTTTTTTCACGAAGCCTAAGGAACAAGTATTGAAAATATCATGTTCCTCAACATATTAGGATTGTAAATGTCTTTTTCTAGGTGAGTACAAGGCTCACTCTGCAGACTATTATAAATCGGTTCAGACGTCAGGTACCACGTACTGGGCATGCTATGGAATTGCAGGGGAAAATGCCAATGTCGGAAAATTAGATGATTTAAGGGCAAATATATCCACTTAATTTTTTTTTCTTTTTGTGTGTGTGTGGGGGGGGGGCAGGTTTCACAGACCTAGAGTAGCTACACATCCTCACCCAAGCAGCCCCTCACTCAACTACTCGCAAATCAGGGCTAGAACAAGCCGGTCAAAGTTAGTCAGAATACTACCTCAGGGATTTGACCCAAGGGAAGCATGCGTGTCGTTTTGTGACATCGATTCCCGGACGTGCGCTGGCTATGAGGTTCGCAGCATTGAGAGTCAACCTTGTATAATCCCATGCTAGAGCCAGCCGGCATTTGGGTGGCTGAATCAACCATTGAGTTGCCAATGGCTCGCCAAAAATATGCAAAACGACACGGTGAAGGGAGGGGCTTTAAATAATTTGCTTTGTTAACGCCAGTTAGAAGGGCTAGCTGACGTTCAAACGTACATTGGCCTGTTGAAGACTGGGAAACGCTCAAACCTTGTTTTTTTCGGTTTGATCATGCTTGCATCAATAGCACCGAAACATATCCTACTTCATATGCTGGCACTGGCACTGAAGCTGCAATCCGAACCTTCAATAAGAATGAGATTTCACTGGATTGGTTGTCAATTTTCTGGATAATCTGCAAACAATGGTAATTGTACACAAAGGGTGGGAAAGTATCATCTGCAAAATCATGGATACTTAGAAGCAGAACAGTGTCATGATGCTTCAGGCTACCAGTTTTAATCAGTCACTGGTAGTATTACATCGTACTCATTCGATTCAAATGCCAGCCAAAAATACAGCTTGAAATTTATTTTAGAGCCACTTGTCTTCACCGGTTCAATCCAGGTTATTCCATTTATGCACAGCTGGTTATTCCAGCTTTCTTACCTGATGGTTAAGACAAAATAAAGCTCGTATGCCAATTCACTATCAGGAAGTATTTTCTGCAACTTACCTCATGTAATCCACCGTGTATGGAAGTTTTTTGAAAATATCTCCATCCTCAAAATATCTCCAGTGTGGCCTAATAGCTCTCATTGTCTCGAAGTCTCGAGCGTGCCCCAGGGAAGTTCGTCGCTTCAGGTTTGTTCGCGGCGCAAGCGGCGTCTTCACTACCATGTGCGGCCAGATCAAGAGGCAAGAACAACAGGCTAAGTGGCCCATTCATGGACGCACCACCAACAAATTACACGGCTTTCGGACCCGCATTATCGTTGGAATGGTGCCTGAACAGTATTGCCGAATATATGGCGGCAATCTTGTTTCCGTCATCTCCGTGTCACATCTCCGCCATCACAGCGTCTCATATCAGCCCTCTCCTCGACAATCACAGCGCCTTGTCAGCTCAGCAGCTTGTCTCAGCAGTCACCCCAGTAATGCCGATGTTTTCCTCAGCGATCACATTGACTTGTCTCGGCAATTTCAGCGCCTGGTATCTGGAATCTTCCCCCTTCAATGTCAGAACGAGGTAGAGTTTCCTATCCTTTGGAAGGGCTCGATCGCATCGAGTGTCGGCTAAGCGCCTCCAATAATTGCAGCCGTTAATATAGGACCCCATGAGTTAGCCCTTCGAAGCGTTTTTAATTTATCAGGTTTTTCCTTGGATCGGGGCTCTCTTAATTACTGCGCCCGCTTACCTTTTTCACTACTGGACTATCTCAATGCCTTCACATATACCTTCATCATCGATATCAGCAACCTTGTCCTGTTTGTTTATTCCAGTTCCCCCTGATAGTACCAGCACCAGTGGTTTGTTTCAGCGGTACCCTCAGTAATGACAGCGAAGTGTCCGATGACCTCACTAGTCAGTCAGTCGTCAAAAACCACAGCAGTTCGTCTCTGTAATGTCGTCGATGATTGCGGTGTCCTTTGTACTTAACATGCCTAATATACTCGGTCGTCACGTTCCTTTACAATTTCCTCGACAATCGCTGTGCGCTATGTCAGTAGCACTGCACTTTTCTCGGAAACCAGAACGCCTTATTTCAGTAATCGCTGTGTCACTGTAGATTGCCTGCGACCAGGCACAGTCACAGTCGGTCTATCTGACGGCACCCACAGCACCTCTCCGGCACAGTCCACCCCAGACACAGTCACAGCCTGCCTAGTTAACGGCACCCACAACACCTCTGCACATCTCTCCGTCACAGTCCGCCTCAGACACAGTCACAGCCTGCCAATCTGACGGCACCTACAACACCTCTCCGTCACGGTCCGCCTCGGACACAGTCACAGCCGGTCAATCTGACGGCACCTACAACACCTCTCCGTCACAGTCCGCCTCAGACACAGTCACAGCCGGTCAATCTGACGGCACCTACAACACCTCTCCGTCACGGTCCGCCTCGGACACAGTCACAGCCGGTCAATCTGACGGCACCTACAACACCTCTCCGTCACGGTCCGCCTCGGACACAGTCACAGCAGTCACAGCCGGTCAATCTGACGGCACCTACAACACCTCTCCATCACGGTCCGCCTCGGACACAGTCACAGCCGGTCAATCTGACGGCACCTACAAACCTCCTCACACACAGTCACAGCCGGTCAATCTGACGGCACCTACAACACCTCTCCGTCACGGTCCGCCTCAGACACAGTCACAGCCGGTCAATCTGACGGCACCTACAACACCTCTCCGTCACGGTCCGCCTCAGACACAGTCACAGCCGGTCTATCTGACGGCACCTACAGCACCTCTCCGTCACGGTCCGCCTCAGACACAGTCACGGTCCGCCTCGGACACAGTCACAGCCTGCCAATCTGACGGCACCTACAACACCTCTCCGTCACGGTCCGCCTCAGACACAGTCACAGCCGGTCTATCTGACGGCACCTAAAACCCCTTTCCCACGGTCCGCCTCAGACACAGTCACAGCCGGTCTATCTGACGGCACCTACAGCACCTCCGTCACGTCCGCCTCAGACACAGTCGCTCAGACACATCACAGCCTGCCGATCTGACGGCACCTACAACACCTCTCCGTCACGGTCCGCCTCAGACACAGTCACGGCCGGTCTATCTGACGGCACCCACAGCACCCACAGCACCTCTCCGTCACAGTCCGCCTCAGACACAGTCACGGTCGGTGCACGGTCCGAGTGAGAGACCGGCACCGAACCAGTCGGTCCCGTCCCGACCACATTCAACTCGAGCACTGGCGGTACTCCAGGGTACAGTGCGTACTCCAGGGTCGAGTGTGCATTCCAGAGTCGAACGTGTACTCCACCCACAGTTTCAACTCATCTCCACTGCAGGCCCCGCTCGAGAGTCGAGTGTGTACTCCGCCCACAGTTTTAGCTCAACTCCACTACATACCCCACTCCCAAGATATGCTCCGATCCCGATCTTACCTCCAGGTCCGTTATAACCTTTATTCCAGGTTTCAAATACAGTTCCAATCCGGCCACACTACAGGCATACTTCTGTAGCTGGAAAGGTGTAAAGGGTGCACATTTTACCACCTGCTGGCCGTTTTTTAGTCGGTAGCCAAAACATTAGCTCGCAAAAAGCAGTTTTTTTTTGCTGAGGAGTAGTCAGCTGGCTCATCCGACCAACCTCTGGCTATGCTACGGGGTCATTCAATCAAATTATTTAACAATTATATTTTTATCCGTTTCATTCTCGTCTCCAGTTCGGAGCTCTCGCTGTCCCTCTATCCATCTCACTCCCTCATTCTCTCTCGCTGCCGCGCGCTCTCTCCCTCGCTCTGTTTCTCTCACTCTTTCCCAAGTTCACTCTCAGTTCAACTACCACTTCCACTTCCAGTTCCACCATCTCAGTCGCACTATCCGTCCATCCTATGGCGCCGACATTTGCATAATGGCCGTGCGATATGGCTCATTTCCTCTGCAGCCGGTCAGAGACACCCACGCCGGCTCCGTCGGCACCATACGGTCGGCGCCCTGCCTCTCTCGCATTCATGAGAGGTAACATGGCCCGGGGCGTGCCGACCACGACAGACGTCACCCGACCACGACAGATGCCACCTGGCCACGACAGACGCCGCCCGACCACGACACACGCCGCCCGACCACGACAGATGTCACCCGACCACGACAGACGCCGCCCGACCACGACAGACGCCGCCCGACCACGACAGACGTCACCAGACCACGACAGACGCCGCCCGACCACGACAGACGCCGCCCGACCACGACAGACGCCGGCCGACCACGGCAAACGCCGCCTGACTACGACAGACGCCGCCCGACCACGACAGAGGTCACCCGACCACGACAGACGTCACCCGATCACGACAGACGCCGCCCGACCACGACAGACGCCGTCCGACCACGGCAGACGCCGCCCGACCACGACAGACGCCGCCTGACTATAGCAGACTCCGCCCGACCACAACAGACGCCGGCTGACCACGACAGACATCATCCGACCACGACAGACGTCACCCGACCACGACAGACGCCGCCCGACCACGGCAGACGCCGCCCGACCACGACAGACGCCGCCTGACTATAGCAGACTCCGCCCGACCACAACAGACGCCGGCTGACCACGACAGACGCCGGCTGACCACGACAGACGTCACCCGACCACGACAGACGTCACCCGACCACGACAGACGCCGCCCGACCACGGCAGACGCCGCCCGACCACGACAGACGCCGCCTGACTATAGCAGACTCCGCCCGACCACAACAGACGCCGGCTGACCACGACAGACGCCGGCTGACCACGACAGACGTCACCCGACCACGACAGACGTCACCTGACCACGACAGACGTCACCCGACCACGACAGACGTCACCTGACCACGACAGACGTCACCTGATCACGACAGACGTCACCCGACCACGACAGACGTCACCCGACCACGACAGACCCCGTCCGACCACGGCAGACGCCGCCCGACCACGACAGACGCCGCCCGACCACGACAGACGCCGCCCGACCACGACAGACGGCTCAAGAGCGCGCTACAAGGCGGCGGCGGATCTGCAGCATCACGCCGTGTGGGAGGCAGTCAGCCCGGCTCGTGCTCCAGCCGACCTTGACGTAATGGGAGCGTCCGCCGGACAGCACCGCACTGATGCTGGCGACGTGTGTGTGGGCGCCCTCCGTCCCACACTTAGATCAGCTTTCACCGCGCACCTGGGTCACACGTCACTCCACACAGGTGGCAGCAGAACTCGGAAAGGGTTTGACTGTCCAAACGCAACGACTGTTGAATTTCGCCCTTCCCCCGTTTTGAATCACCTACGCCGAAGATGTAATGGTTAAAATCGGTAAATGCTATGTGTGTTGCGGAAGTTGGCATCCGGCACAAGTTGTTCCTGCCGATGCATCGATGCCGTATGTGTGACGGAAGTTCCACTCACGGTCAGGGAGCACCTGCCGGCGCCACTCAGCCAAGCGACTCCTGACGCCCGGACAGGCGCTGCCACGAACGCTTGTTAGGTCCGCCCTGCGCCCGTTGACGACTGACGCGCCTGACATGTGCCCGGTCCGACAGACTCACATGGCACGCCTGACATGTGCCCGGTCCGACAGACTCACATGGCACGCCTGACATGTGCCCGGTCCGACAGACTCACATGGCACGCCTGACATGTGCCCGGTCCGACAGACTCACATGGCACGCCTGACATGTGCCCGGTCCGACAGACTCATGGCACACCTGACATGTGCCCGGTCCGACAGACTCATGGCACGCCTGACATGTGCCCGGTCGACAGACTCATGGCAAACCTCGGTCCGACAGACTCACATGGCGGCAGCTTCCCTTCCGCCTCTGACGCCCGAGCAGGTCGGGACATGTGCCCGGTCCGACAGACTCACATGGCGGCAGCTTCCCTTCCGCCTCTGACGCCCGAGCAGGTCGGGACATGTGCCCGGTCCGACAGACTCACATGGCGGCAGCTTCCCTTCCGCCTCTGACGCCCGAGCAGGTCGGGACATGTGCCCGGTCCGACAGACTCACATGGCGGCAGCTTCCTTCCGCCTCTGACGCCCGAGCTGGTCGGGACATTTCGTCCGACAGACTCACATGGCGGCAGCTTCCCTTCCGCCTCTGACGCCCGAGCAGGTCGGGTCACGACGGGGCAACGAGGCGTGCCCAAGCTATTCAGTCCCAAACTGTGAGCAGAACTAATAGCCGATTGGCCGCTTTGTTCAAGGGGCCATCAGAGTGCCTTGCAGGTTAAATCCACGCGTCTGTCTCCACCGATTTGATTACAATTATCCTTCGGTACTTGCTAGCCAAACATGGCACGCAACATCAGCATTTGTGCTGATTGCGATTGTGTCGGTGCTAGTTAGCTACATCTGCCTTGTGCGGCACACCCAATTACCGCTGTTATCCGGGTTAGTCGTGTGCTCGTTCTGTTCCGGCAATTACTCGGAACGACCTCGCGCGCCCGCCTGCTGACAAACAAGCCGCGATCAAGGGTTCAGGAAGCACACGCGAGTCGAAAGCTCAATCTCGGAGTATCGCGACAGGCTATCTGCCTCAGCAGGCGCTCTCAGCATCTGATGATGCTGCGGTAATGAGGACACCTACGCGTGCCAATGGCCAGCATGGCAGTAACGGTGCGAGCTGTAACGGAGCTGCCCTTCTCATTCGTCTGTGGCATGTCAACAGCAAGAAACACCTCAAATGGACTGCAAGCTGCGACATAGCGAAGCCGAGTATTTCTTCCGTTTCGAGAATAAGCATAACTGAATTGGAAGTTCTGATATAATATTAATAGAATGATGAATGCTGTTCTTGCAATTGGCGAGACATATCCATTCAAATGAAGTTCTAAGATGTAGAAATATAATTAATCAGAAACGAATATACATGAATATCAGCACATCCTCAGCGTATCGAGGAAATACCTACACCCTCCCAGCTGATATGACCAGATATGACCTGATATGACCAGACACGCATCGATGGGCAGAGCTTAAGTCCGCATCCACTTGCTTGGAAATATTTATCGTTCATGGTCTTTCATGTTAATTGGCTGCAAAAAATGGTCAAAGCACTATTAATGCCCCCCTCAGAGAGCCTGTATCAAGCTTAGAGCCATCTTGATTACATGAGTTAAGAACAATGATTTATAGCATAACGTATTCTATACAATTTACCATACCAATCCATAAATTATATGATTGGTATCAGAGCATGCGCGTTGGACATGAATCGCCTGTGCATGCTATAACAGTGTTTGCCACGGTCTGAGCCCAGCCAAGCCTGGGCCTACCTGAGCCCAAT
This sequence comes from Ashinkailepas kermadecensis, assembly GCA_034440615.1. Taxonomy (NCBI): domain Eukaryota; kingdom Metazoa; phylum Arthropoda; class Thecostraca; family Neolepadidae; genus Ashinkailepas; species Ashinkailepas kermadecensis. Next base: position 204,050 of record JAOTOM010004432.1, read on the forward strand.
CTAGGCTCGCTCATGTGCATTTATTGCCGCACTGGGAACAAGGACTTGAGTACAAGAAAACTCACATAAATTGATTACGTCATGTGGTATATACAGAAACGAACCCAGTTATGAAGGTGTATAGCACTTTGTACTTCATTTGCTTTGCTTGCGAAGAATGTTGTAGTAGGAAATGTTTTCCGGAAATGAGTGTTGTAGATGCTTAGTGGTTGTACATGTAGCTGATGTTGTGCTTACTAACTGTTTTTCCTAAGTTCTACGTCGAGCACGTGTCAGTCCAGAGCACTTTTGTTGCCAGAGAATCGGGCCCCAGCCACATCCCTCCCAGAGTGTTCCATTGTAATACCAGTCAAAGACCCGTATATTGTCACAGAATCTGGCCCAGCCGCATCCTTCCCAGAGTGTTCCATTGTAATACCAGTCAAAGACCCGACCAGTGGAACACAGGGCCATCCAGACAGACTATGGTGCACGCAGAACACAGACACGCAGAATATGGTGAACATTATTCTGCGATTGTGGAGCGAAGGGGCCTGACTGGGAACGGAATTACATTCAAAGGTATACATTAACTGGGCCCAACTCGGGTGAACCACAGATAACCAAGTCTTAGTCCCAGAGAGATATAATAATTTTCGTTAGTGGAAAGACAAGACCAGTGGAAGGTATAATAAGAATCATAGAGAAAAATCATCAAAAAGGAGTGGACGCCAAGAAGTATTGCATTCACTTCAATCACCACTACTGCATTTACGTGTACGCACATACCACATTTCGGAATGGTCGGGAAACACGGGACAACATACAGCTTCAGTTATCTATGAAGTGGACGGGGTAGACGTTTGACCGGCCACCCATGTACGGCTGATCTGTCTCGCTCGTCTGTAGGGCGGGTGTGGTAGGCGTCAGATCGACCGGCAGCAGACAGCCGAGCAGTCTCCAGTCGAGCAGTCTCCAGCCGAGCAGTCTCCAGCCGAGCAGTCTCCAGTCGAGCAGTCTCCAGCCGAGCAGTCTCCAGCCGAGCAGTCTCCAGTCGAGCAGTCTCCAGTCGAGTAGTCTCCTCTGGTCTCCGGAGTGGACAGGGCAGGCTCACGTCCGAGGGATAGCTTGAGGGGTAGCGTCTGTAGGGCTGACAGGATAGGCGGGGACCGGGTGGCTGTATAACTCTCGCCCGGGTGCGGCACTTTGCCTCCTTCGCCAGCCTCGTTTCCAAACGAAGCGTGTTAGAGAGACAAAACAAAAACGGGCGTGTGATAGTGTGAGACAAGATCTCGCGTTTGACACTCTTTCTTTTTAACCTGGAGATGATAGTTGACCGTCCAGGTCAGGTCAGAGGCCAAATTTTTACAAATATCAGGATTTTTCATAATTTGATCGCATACGCGTCATAAACTGCAAGATATTAATATAATTAGAGATTAAAAGATATTAATGTAAAAGAAATAAGAGATGCCTCATCAGGGAGTTCGTCGGTGTTTTATGGATGTAATGACAGTACTCAAGCTCCACTTAAGGCATAGGTCACGGATGAGGGCAGCACAAGGGCCGACTCAGCATTTACAAACTTGATAGAATGTTGGCTAAAGCCACTGCTTCCACCCACCCCAGGGTAACCAGGACGATGAGATCGCATTTAGAACATACAACAAGCCTAGATATTATGTCAAGCTAAAGAGGGGTCATCTGAGGACAATTTAGGTCAATGACCATGAATGGCCTTGGAATGGTAAGTACAAGGCCAATGTCCGAACATCATTCTGTTCATCTATTAGCCTAAGCCGCCCAAAATGGGTTGCGTTTGGTCACAATGTCATGTCAAGATGAGATCATTTGCGATTTACTTCAAAATTGCTTGTTTGTTTTCCCCTTTATGACGTCATGGCCCTGTGACTTGATATGATCCAACAAAGAAAATCTACCAAAAGCTGCGAAAAAGACGTCACAGAGGGTACTGAAAACTGTATGGATTCCGTCCAGCGGTTCGGAAGCTATCCACGAACAGCCTTATGATGGGGTTGCATCACCACCGCCGCCTCCACTTGCGAGGGTAAGCCCCCGAAGTTCCTTCCGATCTGTAGGGCTGACAGATCAGGCGGGTATCTGGTGACAGCACACAGCTCCAGAGTCTCTCCCGGCCTGTGGGTAGGCGGCAGGCCGGGGAGCGGCTTACCGCCGCACGGTCTCAGGGGCTATCGGCTCGGCCTCGGGGGGGGAGGGGGCGGATCGATCGTCCGAGGTTCAGCCCCCTATCGGCCTTGGGTGTGACTTGAAGCGCCTGCGGCGATGCCCCGCCAGCCCGGCACGATAATTACTGAACTGTTGCGCGAGAGTAGGAAGCGGCCGCTGCTTACCTTGGCGTTCTCCTGGCGCTGCGAACACGGCACACTCGGCGCGCCGTTTTTGTCGCTCGGTGCCGCCCGCAGGAGGCACGGTTCCGACTTGCTGGGCCGCGGCGGCTTCTGCGGAGCCACCCGCTTGGACACTGCGGTCGGCTCGGTCAGAGGCTGGTGCTGCGGTGGCGCGCAGGTGTCCGGCCCACACGACGGTCCAGCCGCCACAAGTGTCGGCCCCACTGCCGGAGGCGCGATGTGCGGCAGCGACGACGACCGACCCTTCATCCGCACCGACTGAGCTCTGTCTCTGGACCGGTGGCGTTGTGCCGAAGCTTCCGGGTTCTCAGACGTCAGCTTGTCACTGCCTCCCGGCGATGGATTCACGTTGTTGACCGCCTGAGGTTGACCTTTATTGGCGGCCTGATTTTCAGGTTTGTTCACCGTGGGATGCTCACCGCCTTTGCTAACTGACGTATGATCTCCGCTGACCAGAAGAGTCATAGCCAGTCCGGTTCGAGCCTCGCCTGGCCGAGAGCCTTGGGTCGGCACGGTCCGCGCCGAGTCCGACGACCTCAGGTCACGCCTCCGGGGCCGAAGAAGCGCGCCGCGGCAGAACAGTAGCCGAGCGCTGAGCCGCTGAGCGCGCAGCGGCTGATGTCGAGGCGAGCGCAGCGGCTTGTAGTCAGCGGCGCGGCGCTGCCGTGCGGCGCAGTCTTGCAGCGGCCGCCGGGTCACGTCGTGACGATTGAAGCGCATCCTGCCGTGTGTTGTCGCCGCTGGTGGGCCGGCGAGAGTCGGACCAGACCGGGTCAGATCAGGTCGGCGAGAGTCGGACCAGACCGGGTCAGGTCAGGCCGGCGAGAGTCGGACCAGACCGGGTCAGATCAGGTCGGCGAGCGACGGAACAGATCGGGTCAGGTTAGCCAGTGCCAGTGAGGGTCGGACCAGATCGGGTCGGATCAGGCTGGCGAGGATCGGGTCAGACCGGGTCAGGTCAGGATGGCGAGGATCGGACCAGATCAGGTCAGGTCAGGTCAGGCCGGCGAGGATCGGACCAGATCAGGTCAGGTCAGGTCGGGCCGGCGGGGTGCAGCGCACCAGTGCCGCCGACGGGCCGGTGTCCGTGTAGGCGTCTGACGGCCACCGCCGCACCGTCCTGCGCCGTCCTGCGCCGCAATCGCTATCGACCGTCTGCCGCCGCCGGTCAGCTGCACACACGACTGCAGCGGGTGACGCGGCCCAGCTGCCGTGTGGTCAGCGGCCGGGGCGTGGTGGACAACCGACAACCGACCATCGACAGCCGACAACCGACGCCGGACGTGTCCACGGGGCGTGTCCTGTCGGCGGCACCGCACCAGACGGATGAGCACGCGGCCACACTGGCACGTGCCGCACGTCCAACTGACGCCCGTCCAAAGCCGACGTGGCGTATGGCTTCCACCGCGCGCCTATTCATCTCCCTCTGGGCGCCCAATGGAGGGTCGACAACGCCCGGGCAGCCAACGGCCGCTGTCCCCCTCTCATTGCCGCTCCCCATCCCCACGCCTGTCGACAGGGCGGGGGCTGGGAACGAGCGTCACAGTCGACGAGTTTGCGCTGATTGATGTTGTTGACCCGCGACAGGACTAATCGGGACGCCTACCGGCAGGGTGACGACGGCTCTGTTTTTCTAAGTTGCTCCGACTGGAGCTAGACCATGGGTTTATTGCCCCTTGTTCGCCTGGTGGTAAACTCCGACGGGCGTGATTTGGCACCGTGTCTGTGTGACCGGCACCAGCACAGCTGCTGCTGTTGCCATGGTTACGGTGGCCGAAGCGACGATGCCGCGATTCGTTTGAAATACGTTTGGGGCCGTGTAAATTTCTGCGGTCGGTCTAGGTTCAAATGCATTCGTAGCACAGCATGTGTCATGCCTGTTCGGGATGCTCTTCGAACATACGCCTTCAGATGCTTCAGATGATGTCCTCAGATGTTCTTTACTTGGTCGCATCCCCCGCTATGCAGAAATTAAAATTTTAAGTTCTCCTGGAGACGATTGGGGTGATCCCCTTCCCGGCCATCCGAAGGGTTCTCTGAAGGGCCTTGGTTTTTAAAAGGTGGCCTCCTTCATGAGCGAGCAACTGACATCCTGTGACGCTGGCTGACACATAGGCCATGAAGAAAGAAGGAGTGGTTGAATGGCCATGTGTACAGAGTAATGCTTAGAATACTTATTTCACAACATACTTATTACTTAGAATCCGTTATAGAGAGACGGTGTTATGCATACTTTGCGTACATAGCGACCCGGTCTTGTTCTCCTCCTGTTCCAATCGTCACCTCCTTCTTCCAAGAATGCTGATGCATCCCTATATGAATACCTGCAAATGCATGTGAATACTTCAAGCATGTCCCATATCTTGCATTCTGCTTCACTCACAGCACACACACGAAAGCCCAGCACAGCCGATGCTTCCTACAGAATCAATCATTTGCCAGAAGAAAAGAGTGTCCGGTGCTTCATCTAGAAACACAACTAACATTGCTGCCGTCTTTGCTACGATCTGTGTCACCAGACCACTGCAACAGCCTACCTCCTGTGGTGGCACTGTGGTAGTGACAGTGGTAGTCATGGTGATGTGCTGACGGTAAGAGCAGACCTGTCACGGATGTGAACTAATTTAGTGATCATGAATTGCAGGTGTATCTGCACATGTTAAAGATCTTGGGGAGCTTCACGAAGGTTTCCAATAGGACCCGGTGCTGTTGTTGTAGTGTTTATGCTTTCTAAGTGACAATGTTCTATTCATCACCATACGACTAACCATGTATTATATTTCTCCTTGCATCTAGTTAGTACTTAGACATATAAACACCGTGCTCAAGTACCGCCTATTACGACAAAAACTGCGCAAATGCTTGACAATGATCCTGACTGATTTTGTCATGATTCTCACCTGGGGTGATGATTAGCTACGTGTTGACCTCATTGCGCGCCTTATCGCTGTTTTCTTCTTCTGTCTCTCAATTGTTCGTTGCAGGAGTAAACACACTGACCCAGCTGCTTTTCCTGTGTATGGGACCGCACAACTGTAGCTGCAAAGGTTCCACTTATTCATTGCATTTCCTGCGCTGGTTTTACCCAACAAACCAACATCGCAAATATAGTGCCGTTCACTACGCACAGAATATCACACACACACACACACACACACACACACACACACACACACACACACACACACACACACATATATATATATATATATATATATATATATATATATATATATATATAAGACAGAATGGCTCAGTGCTTTTGCTTCAAAGTCCTCCTCCTTTCCATGCTGCTCTGAGCTGGGAACCAGCTGGTCAAATGACGTTAACTTCTGCCATACGTCTCGCTCGTGGGTGTGGTTTAGCTGAGTTTAGTGGGATGGGGATGACATGATTAGTTTATATGTAATGGATGGAAACAATGTAACATCATTTAGTTCTTTTTATATTTACCTCCGAATTCACTTCTCCTCTTCACCAGAACAAGATTCAAATCTATAACATTTGTTTTGGGTGTTTCATTGATCATTTGATAGGCTACAAGAAATGTTTCATCGTTGTATTCATGAATTTAAAACCTCCCAAAAACACGCTCTACAAGTTCTCAATGAATCTAGATGTTCAAATTTCATGAGAGACCACAAGGTCGTGGAACAGGTCTTTAAGTTGAGAGGCAACTTCCCAATCAGCTGAGCATTATTCTTAATATCTGGTTTCACTGCGCCTCGAGATAAACAAAAATGTGACAGATTGCGTCGTCGCATTTCCCGATGCCTGACACATTTGTGGTGAGCAGGTGTTCGATGCAGGCACGCAAATTGCGACCTGCATCGATCTGCGACCTGCAATTGCAACCTGCATGTTTCTGCATCCGGCACCTCACGCTGAGAATGTGGTGTCCGCATGTGCACTTGATGCAATGTGCTTTGACATTTAAATCAGTGGTTCCAGCAAACCCTCTCTCCCTCCCTCCTCCTCTCTCCCTCCCCCTCTCCCTCCCTCTCTCTCTCCGTGGTGACTCCAGCTGCCCGGACCTCCAATCTCAATGGACGGTTGGCCACAGCCAGGTAAACAGGGCGGCAGTTATCTCGGACCGCCGCCGGCCGGTATCAGTGGCACGCGCCGGCGGCCGCCGTTTACCGATGGCATCTGGGCGACACCCGACATCGGGGCGCGCGCCGCCGGCCGCCGTTTACCGATGGCATCTGGGCGACACGGGACGACGTTTGAACAGCGGACAGCTGGCGCGTGCATTCCTGCGCAGGCAGGCGCGCGCCGGTGCACCTGGCCGGCCGGCCCCCAAAGGCCCGCCGACAGCCGCCGCTCGTGGCCGAGATTCGCCCCGGCGGTGACACCGTGTGGGGAGCGACGCTGAATGTTCAGTTTTTGAACTGCGGTGACGCCGGCCACGGCCGTCGGCATAATCTCGGCGGCTGGCGGTCGGCCGGCACTGAGCCGCTGCGGCTGGACCAGTGGTGCGTGCGTGCGTGCGTGGTGCGTGCAGCTCAGATTATATGGCCTTGGTGCAGCTGGTGCGTCAGGGCGGCTCGATTCTGAGGAGCTGAGGCGCGGTACAGCGCTCGCTCACGACACACAGCCGTGCTACAGCTGTAGTCTTGCTAAATACTGAGATAGGACTTATGAAAGGACGTCATGAAATCACAAATCCGGTACGGGGAAAACTGCCTGTGCTTAGGGAGGCACAATTTCTTAGAACATGGCGGAGGGAAGGGGTCGAGACTTTCCACCTGCTGGTATTGTTGAAACCTACTATTTCGAATCGCAACCAATGCAACTATTACTGATGATATTCTCGGTTGTCATGCAGCGGGCGAACACATCAAGAAAACACAACTTATTTGTCGGAATTTTAGCAGTTCAGATTTTCATGCAACCTCTGCTGATATCAGTCGAATTCAGAGTCTGCTTATTTGAATATATTTTACTTGGGTGTGCGTTCATAATATTTTCCACATCTCTGTCGAGAACAAATCAAATGTTTTTTTTTTTAACGGCAAGATTTATATAATTCGAATTACGTTTTTCCTGGCTATTGTAGTAGATGTAGCTTTCCTACAAAATGTTTGGGGTGTAGTTGGGAGGCTTTCATCACAACCTTCCACATGCCGATGTAGGCCTACAGACATAATGCGTTAAAAACTACGGGGAAAGGGGATGTTTGGGCAATCGCACCGATTACTAGCGAGGCAAAGAGAGAACGGTTCTACTCCCGGGCAAAGGAAGAAATAAATTGCGTCCCTCCCGTTGCATTTGATAACCACTACTTACTTTTCGACGTGAAAGATGAAGGTATGAATATTCTCCCATGCGTATATTTGCTTCAATGCATTTTTGGTTATGGCATATTTGACATGGAAAAAAATCCTCCCCTTAAAAAATAAAGCAGTCGGCGTCTGAACAACCTTTATTTCGCGAGACGCACACTGGAAGCTCAACGTCGCCGACTCCGCTCCCCAGTCTGATTGGTCACCGCCAGACGACGCCTGTGGGCATAATGCGAGACAAGGGAGCAATCTCTGTTGCTAGCAAAGCTCAATAACGGCCTTCAAATGGATAATTATAAAAAATAGCGAGACCGACCACTGAACTGAAAGAAGGCTAATCTTCCCTTTAAGACTGCAACAGCAGGATATGAAGTGGGATGACTGAGGCGAATAACTGGATGACAACAGCAGGGTACGGACAACCACAACTGCAATGGCGTCACCACCTTCAATTTCTAGATAGGGTCATAACCTCATGAGTGCAGGAACAATTTTCAAGCTAGAGGGGTATGACTCTCTCTCGTCTGTCTCCGTCCCCTCCACTTAGCATAAGAAAACTATGATTTCGGAAGCTTTGATTTGAAGTCACAAACTTATTTCTGCTTTTATTTTTACAGTTTAAATTTATAGTTCAGCTGCTTGAAAGCTGAGGCTCTGCTATTACCATGTTCCTATATTTCCTCCCGTCTAACCCAGACACAAACAGCGGACACCCTTCACTTCGTTAGCGTAACGACAACAGAACGTGTTTTTTTCGCGGTCATGAAATGGTAGGTTATTATCGGGTCCCATATATTGATACCTTTGCGAGTTGGCGTTCTTCCCGTACCAATGACTATTGCTATTGTTGGTTCTTGCTACAGGGAAAACATTTTATTAGACAATTCGCAATCAAAGGCGCAATAAAGATGATCGTTCCAGCAGCAGTATAGCATGCAGTAAGATACAATCATGTTTGCTGTCTTCTAATGCACAATAGCATGTAATAGCTGCACGATCCTTTCAAGGATAGCGCATCTGAGGCGGCAGATCCGACAGGCAGACGGGTCCACTCGTCGGGCACGCCGCGGGCTATGGTTGGTGGCACTGACCGCGACGTAGACCCGTCCGGCGGACCCGTGGCGGGACCGTCGGGCGAGTCCATCCACCCGGTTCTGATGTCGCCTGGCACAGACACTGGGAAACGTCAGAGACATGCCGTATTTTCGTGAAGTTCTCAGTTTACCTGGTGAGGTTGAACCGCACAAAAAAAATCAGGTCGGGTCTGGAAGTCAGGAGCCCCAGTGGTGGCGACGCCCATGCATATTTTTCCTACCGAAATGAATGCTTTCTAATTCTCTGGCGAAAAACGAGCACATAAAGCTTTCGTGTCTTACATTTTTCATTCCGCCCATGATGATTATCAATGGTGACAGCTTTCAGCAATTGGCAGTCAGGTCAAGCCTCAAGTTGTCTTTCTGATACGGCACTTTGATCTTCATAGCATCAACACATCACAAGTTAGTTTCCAAACATACAAATCGACCAGCAGCAAAAATATTCGCATTTGTTATTTTTATATTGGCTAAAGATCTGCAAGGATGCTGTATGTCTATGTCATACTGTATGTCTATGTAATACTGTAAGGAAAGTGGGCCTAGTTATTTGGTATTGGAATGTTTGAACAGCTTCTTCAGCTTCATTATTTTCCCAACATAAATGCCATAATTTCACATCTACATACATTTTCATAAAAGAACTTACCATTTGTTGAAGTCGTATGAGCAGATTTCCTCGCCCTGACTTGTTGTAGTCAGGAAAGCTGACGACTAAGAATTAACTCCTAATCTAGCACTGTACAATGAACCCTATACCTGCAGCCACGTCTGTCTCCTGTCCCCGCGTGCATATACGCTTGCAATGAGGCAGCAGCTCGAAATGATCCAATTCCATTCATTCCATGCCACCGTCATCTGTACATTCCTTCAGAAGACAACACAGCATGAGTTCCACCCTGGAGCGGCCAACTTGTGGTATATATTTTCCGGGGAAGCACTCTAATCGCATTCCAGGGCACCAGTTCATTATCAACTTTCATTGCCTTTTCTCAATTAAGACGCTGCAAGTTCAGCACATGCTGAAAACCGCATCACACCCTGCCGAACACCAGCAGTCTCTTCCGAGGGTGGTTCCCAACAAACTCCCATGGGTGGCTGCCGGAGATAGCATTGTCTTCCTTTTCTGATGCACTGCCTGAAGCATCAAACCACAGAGTCGCCTTTGGGATATTGTCGACCGCACCCGAGCTTTCAGAAGACGCAGAGCATAGAACGATCTCTCTGCTGTGACTGCGGATGCTGGCACAGTCATTGTGCCTCTTCACAGATTGCACACCTTGCGAAAATTTACGATGTATTCATGATGCGGAAAAACGCAGCCCGTCATTCCCGACCTTCGGGAAGACAGTCACATCGTAGAGGCGTACGCTGATGATTTTTTTGTGAGTGTAGTGGTGGAGAGCATATGTTAGCCCCATATGTCTGACGATGGGAGTGAGTCCACTCCTGCCTCCTCCCTCCCCGTTTCCGCCGCCACTGCCTGTACTAGACTGAAGCCTGAGACCTTGCGCGGACCATGGTGGGGGCCACCATGGTCCAATTTAGGGTGGGTCATACTTTATATTTTATAAATAAATTGCGAGGGGTGTTCAAATAACGTAGTTGGTGTGTAGAACACTCTGATTAGCGTGGTGATGGATTTGATGGAAGCTGAGGGCAGTGACCAATCTTTTCCTGCACAGATCAGAGGACAACACTTTGATGTTGCTAGTGAACCTGGCAGCTATTATCTGCTCCACTTTACCTCAGAGAAAGGAACTAAAGAGGAGTCACATGCTGAGTAGATTGCCAAGGTCCTGCTTCCTTGCCTGAAAGACAAGGGTTTTGATAAGACCTTGTGGACCATTGGAGGAGACCCAACAAATGTGAACACTGCTGTTATGCTGAAGTAATGCGGAAGCTAGAGCTGCACCTGGGGAGAAAGCTGATTTGGTTGGTGTGCAGCCTACACACTGTTGAACTTCCTTTGCGCAGTCTCGTTGTTGACCATGATGCCCATACTCTATCAAACAACACATTTTCCGAGCCAATAGGAAAGCTCCTTGATTTTGCTACATACTTGGATATCAACACAAACTTCCCCGGATCTCTGCTGGCCCTTCACTGATCAAGCTGCCTAACAAGGTTCAAGATCTCTCAACTGATCAACACTATGGCTCTAAGATTGCCTGTGCAGTCAGGGATAGAGTGTTTCTTGCACGGTTGGCCCTGTTGGAGATTGGACCGGTGAACCACAGCCGTTGGTCCATTACAACGAGCAGACTTCTCAGGCTTTGGGCATCAAAGAACGGACCTAAAGGAAAGAACTTGAAGAATATGCAATTCATTGTGCAATTCATCGTTGGACTACACTATCCATGTTGGTTCACTGTGAAGATCAAGCACTCCTGGATCGAAGGGCCTAGATACATCCTGTTTCAGCTGGACTGCCTCAAGTCTCAAGGGAAGGACGTGCTGGACCTCATGATGCGGACTGTGAGTGTTTCTGCTTGGCATGCCCACAGTGAAGCCATAATCCAAACACTGCTGTGCTCTGATGATCAAAAGGAGAGGATTGAGAGGGCGGAGAAAGTCGCCATCAGGGAAGAGGAGGACCCAGCCACCTAGCTGAGGGACCCCTATGTCAGAACCAGAAGGACACCTGACACCAATCGTGATGTTTTCAGCATTGTCGACTTAATCAGCTGGTCAGATTTTGTGTCAGAGCCACCTCTCATCTGCTCCCTCAGCAACTCAGAGATGAAGAACTTCATCAACACCCCCATGGAGGTGCTCAGCTGGCCTTGCCACACACGACCTATTGAGAGTTGTTGGTTAGTGGTGAGGAAATGGTGACTGATGCTTCTGCAAAGCACTTCGCACAGGAGGAGTGGCATGGAAGGATCAGGGTTCAGGAGACCAGCAGGAGGCTGATGTCCAAGAATGAGTCAAGGCAGGACTTGTGCGACCTGGTAGAGTTCAGGAAGTCACGAATTGTTCCTTGTAATTGTATCCAGTGATATGCATGCAATGCACCTGTTAATAAAGATGTAAACTTAATTTGACTTTGTCAATATACATGATTTCCCTTATGTCTTTCAATATCTTAAAAAGGTCTCGAAAGGATACAATTTACGATTTAAAACTACATGATTGATGTAGGTTAGAACTATCCTATCCAAAAAATAAACTCATATTTGAATTCCTTATGAAAAACTACATCATTTAGACACCCCTCATGTTAAAATTTCCTTCAACTTCATTTTGGCACCGGAGTATGACCCGCCCTAATGGTCCATACCATATCATGTCGTACCAATGTTTGCCATGGTCCATGTGGCATGTCGCATCACCGTTTGTCATGGTCCACGTGGCATGTCGCATCACCAATTGCAATGGTACCACCACTACCACTGTCACTACCACCATGTGCGCAATGACTTTCAACACTACCACATTCATTCTCTTCCACTTGTTCTGCATCATTAATTGGGAGACGGGTACCTGGCTGACCGAATTGCTGTTAGTAAACGCGGAAGCTTATCGGTCGACCACAATCACCAGCTTACCAGTTCGTCTAAAACATACCTGACTGTTGTGTCACACAACTTCTCTTGTCATCCAATGCAATGTGGATATGCGGTTACTTCCAGACTTCTGGCTATGCAGAACAGTAATTCTCATTATCAAACTGACGAAACCGCGATGCAATGTCGTCACTCAAGTTACCTGCATACTTTCTCTTCAGTTGCGGGTGAAAATATTCCAAAGGATGGCTAATCATAGAATATGAGCCTTCTCGAAACACAACACCTTTCTCTGTTAGGAAGTGGCATTCATTCATGCTGCAGCACAGTAGACAGGCTATTCCGATTATAGACTGAGCTGAGCGAGGGTTCGCAAAAACAGGTAACACTCCCCTATTGTACGATTTTAAAGTTGTTATTTTAAAGTGCATCACCTCGCTCTGCTGATAACATCGCATATCAGGTCTATAAAAGTGAGATAGTTGAATGCAATACTAATTTCCTCCCAAAATGTCCCGCTCACAGCACGGTGCAGTGATGGACCCTCGGACACCACTAGACAACATCAAGGTCCACTCACAGTACGGTGCAGTGATGGACCCTCGGACACCACTAGACAACATCAAGGTCCACTCACAGCACGGTGCAGTGATGGACCCTCGGACACCACTAGACAACATCAAGGCCCACTCACAGTACGGTGCAGTGATGGACCCTCGGACACCACTAGACAACATCAAGGTCCACTCACAGTACGGTGCAGTGATGGACCCTCGGACACCACTAGACAACATCAAGGTCCACTCACAGTACGGTGCAGTGATGGACCCTCGGACACCACTAGACAACATCAAGGCCCACTCACAGTACGGTGCAGTGATGGACCCTCGGACACCACTAGACAACATCAAGGCCCACTCACAGCACGGTACAGTGATGGACCCTCGGACACCACTAGACAACATCAAGGCCCACTCACAGTACGGTGCAGTGATGGACCCTCGGACACCACTAGACAACATCAAGGTCCACTCACAGTACGGTGCAGTGATGGACCCTCGGACACCACTAGACAACGTCAAGGTCCACTCACAGTACGGTGCAGTGATGGACCCTCGGACACCACTAGACAACGTCAAGGTCCACTCACAGTACGGTGCAGTGATGGACCCTCGGACACCACTAGACAACATCAAGGCCCACTCACAGCACGGTGCAGTGATGGACCCTCGGACACCACTAGACAACATCAAGGTCCACTCACAGTACGGTGCAGTGATGGACCCTCGGACACCACTAGACAACAACAAGGTCCACTCACAGTACGGTGCAGTGATGGACCCTCGGACACCACTAGACAACATCAAGGCCCACTCACAGTACGGTGCAGTGATGGACCCTCGGACACCACTAGACAACATCAAGGCCCACTCACAGCACGGTGCAGTGATGGACCCTCGGACACCACTAGACAACATCAAGGTCCCGCTCACAGTACGGTGCAGTGATGGACCCTCGGACACCACTAGACAACATCAAGGTCCACTCACAGTACGGTGCAGTGATGGACCCTCGGACACCACTAGACAACAACAAGGTCCACTCACAGTACGGTGCAGTGATGGACCCTCGGACACCACTAGACAACATCAAGGCCCACTCACAGCACGGTGCAGTGATGGACCCTCGGACACCACTAGACAACATCAAGGTCCACTCACAGTACGGTGCAGTGATGGACCCTCGGACACCACTAGACAACATCAAGGTCCACTCACAGTACGGTGCAGTGATGGACCCTCGGACACCACTAGACAACATCAAGGTCCACTCACAGCACGGTGCAGTGATGGACCCTCGGACACCACTAGACAACATCAAGGCCCACTCACAGTACGGTGCAGTGATGGACCCTCGGACACCACTAGACAACATCAAGGCCCACTCACAGTACGGTGCAGTGATGGACCCTCGGACACCACTAGACAACATCAAGGTCCACTCACAGTACGGTGCAGTGATGGACCCTCGGACACCACTAGACAACGTCAAGGTCCACTCACAGTACGGTGCAGTGATGGACCCTCGGACACCACTAGACAACGTCAAGGTCCACTCACAGTACGGTGCAGTGATGGACCCTCGGACACCACTAGACAACATCAAGGCCCACTCACAGCACGGTGCAGTGATGGACCCTCGGACACCACTAGACAACATCAAGGTCCACTCACAGCACGGTGCAGTGATGGACCCTCGGACACCACTAGACAACAACAAGGTCCACTCACAGTACGGTGCAGTGATGGACCCTCGGACACCACTAGACAACATCAAGGCCCACACACAGTACGGTGCAGTGATGGACCCTCGGACACCACTAGACAACATCAAGGCCCACTCACAGCACGGTGCAGTGATGGACCCTCGGACACCACTAGACAACATCAAGGTCCCGCTCACAGTACGGTGCAGTGATGGACCCTCGGACACCACTAGACAACATCAAGGTCCACTCACAGTACGGTGCAGTGATGGACCCTCGGACACCACTAGACAACATCAAGGCCCACTCACAGCACGGTGCAGTGATGGACCCTCGGACACCACTAGACAACATCAAGGTCCACTCACAGTACGGTGCAGTGATGGACCCTCGGACACCACTAGACAACATCAAGGTCCACTCACAGTACGGTGCAGTGATGGACCCTCGGACACCACTAGACAACATCAAGGTCCACTCACAGCACGGTGCAGTGATGGACCCTCGGACACCACTAGACAACATCAAGGCCCACTCACAGTACGGTGCAGTGATGGACCCTCGGACACCACTAGACAACATCAAGGCCCACTCACAGTACGGTGCAGTGATGGACCCTCGGACACCACTAGACAACATCAAGGCCCACTCACAGTACGGTGCAGTGATGGACCCTCGGACACCACTAGACAACATCAAGGTCCACTCACAGTTCGGTGCAGTGATGGACCCTCGGACACCACTAGACAACATCAAGGTCCACTCACAGTACGGTGCAGTGATGGACCCTCGGACACCACTAGACAACATCAAGGTCCACTCACAGCACGGTGCAGTGATGGACCCTCGGACACCACTAGACAACATCAAGGCCCACTCACAGTACGGTGCAGTGATGGACCCTCGGACACCACTAGACAACATCAAGGTCCACTCACAGTACGGTGCAGTGATGGACCCTCGGACACCACTAGACAACATCAAGGCCCACTCACAGTACGGTGCAGTGATGGACCCTCGGACACCACTAGACAACATCAAGGCCCACTCACAGTACGGTGCAGTGATGGACCCTCGGACACCACTAGACAACATCAAGGTCCACTCACAGTACGGTGCAGTGATGGACCCTCGGACACCACTAGACAACATCAAGGCCCACTCACAGTACGGTGCAGTGATGGACCCTCGGACACCACTAGACAACATCAAGGTCCACTCACAGTACGGTGCAGTGATGGACCCTCGGACACCACTAGACAACATCAAGGCCCACTCACAGCACGGTGCAGTGATGGACCCTCGGACACCACTAGACAACATCAAGGTCCACTCACAGTACGGTGCAGTGATGGACCCTCGGACACCACTAGACAACATCAAGGCCCACTCACAGTACGGTGCAGTGATGGACCCTCGGACACCACTAGACAACATCAAGGTCCACTCACAGTACGGTGCAGTGATGGACCCTCGGACACCACTAGACAACATCAAGGTCCACTCACAGTACGGTGCAGTGATGGACCCTCGGACACCACTAGACAACATCAAGGTCCACTCACAGTACGGTGCAGTGATGGACCCTCGGACACCACTAGACAACATCAAGGTCCACTCACAGTACGGTGCAGTGATGGACCCTCGGACACCACTAGACAACATCAAGGTCCACTCACAGTACGGTGCAGTGATGGACCCTCGGACACCACTAGACAACATCAAGGTCCACTCACAGTACGGTGCAGTGATGGACCCTCGGACACCACTAGACAACATCAAGGTCCACTCACAGTACGGTGCAGTGATGGACCCTCGGACACCACTAGACAACATCAAGGTCCACTCACAGTACGGTGCAGTGATGGACCCTCGGACACCACTAGACAACATCAAGGTCCACTCACAGTACGGTGCAGTGATGGACCCTCGGACACCACTAGACAACATCAAGGCCCACTCACAGTACGGTGCAGTGATGGACCCTCGGACACCACTAGACAACATCAAGGTCCACTCACAGTACGGTGCAGTGATGGACCCTCGGACACCACTAGACAACATCAAGGCCCACTCACAGTACGGTGCAGTGATGGACCCTCGGACACCACTAGACAACATCAAGGTCCACTCACAGTACGGTGCAGTGATGGACCCTCGGACACCACTAGACAACATCAAGGCCCACTCACAGTACGGTGCAGTGATGGACCCTCGGACACCACTAGACAACATCAAGGTCCACTCACAGTACGGTGCAGTGATGGACCCTCGGACACCACTAGACAACATCAAGGTCCACTCACAGTACGGTGCAGTGATGGACCCTCGGACACCACTAGACAACATCAAGGTCCACTCACAGCACGGTGCAGTGATGGACCCTCGGACACCACTAGACAACATCAAGGTCCACTCACAGTACGGTGCAGTGATGGACCCTCGGACACCACTAGACAACATCAAGGTCCACTCACAGTACGGTGCAGTGATGGACCCTCGGACACCACTAGACAACATCAAGGTCCACTCACAGTACGGTGCAGTGATGGACCCTCGGACACCACTAGACAACATCAAGGCCCACTCACAGTACGGTGCAGTGATGGACCCTCGGACACCACTAGACAACATCAAGGTCCACTCACAGTACGGTGCAGTGATGGACCCTCGGACACCACTAGACAACATCAAGGCCCACTCACAGTACGGTGCAGTGATGGACCCTCGGACACCACTAGACAACATCAAGGTCCACTCACAGTACGGTGCAGTGATGGACCCTCGGACACCACTAGACAACATCAAGGCCCACTCACAGTACGGTGCAGTGATGGACCCTCGGACACCACTAGACAACATCAAGGTCCACTCACAGTACGGTGCAGTGATGGACCCTCGGACACCACTAGACAACATCAAGGTCCACTCACAGTACGGTGCAGTGATGGACCCTCGGACACCACTAGACAACATCAAGGTCCACTCACAGCACGGTGCAGTGATGGACCCTCGGACACCACTAGACAACATCAAGGTCCACTCACAGTACGGTGCAGTGATGGACCCTCCGACACCACTAGACAACATCAAGGTCCACTCACAGTACGGTGCAGTGATGGACCCTCGGACACCACTAGACAACATCAAGGTCCACTCACAGTACGGTGCAGTGATGGACCCTCGGACACCACTAGACAACATCAAGGTCCACTCACAGTACGATGCAGTGATGGACCCTCGGACACCACTAGACAACATCAAGGCCCACTCACAGTACGGTGCAGTGATGGACCCTCGGACACCACTAGACAACATCAAGGCCCACTCACAGTACGATGCAGTAGTGTACCCTCTGACCCCATTAGACAACAACAAGGTCCCGTTCAGAGAACGGTGCAGTAATGTACCCTCTGATCTTATTAGACAACATCAAAGTCCCGCTCAACTTACTGTACAGTAATGTACCCTTTGACTCCACCAAACAACATCAAGGTCCCACTCACAGTACGGTGCAGTAATGTACCCTTTCACCCCATTAGACAACATCAAGGTTCCGCCCACAGTACGGTGCAGTAATGTACCCTCGGAACCTGTTAGACATAGACAACAATAAGGTACAGTTTCAGCACAGTGCAGTAATGTACCGTCTGACCCTATTAGACAACATCAAGTTCCGTCGCACAGTACGGTGCAGTAATGCACCATCTCACCATATTGACAACGACAAGGTCCCGTTCACAGTACGGTGCAGTAATGCACCATCTCACCATATTAGACAACATCAGGGTCCCGTTCACAGTACGGTGCAGTAATGCACCATCTCACCATATTAGACAACATCAGGGTCCCGTTCACAGTACGGTGCAGTAATGCACCATCTCACCATATTAGACAACATCAGGGTCCCGTTCACAGTACGGTGCAGTAATGCACCATCTCACCATATTAGACAACATCAGGGTCCCGTTCACAGTACGGTGCAGTAATGCACCATCTCACCATATTGACAACGACAAGGTCCCGTTCACAGTACGGTGCAGTAATGCACCATCTCACCATATTAGACAACATCAGGGTCCCGTTCACAGTACGGTGCAGTAATGCACCATCTCACCATATTAGACAACATCAGGGTCCCGTTCACAGTACGGTGCAGTAATGCACCATCTCACCATATTAGACAACATCAGGGTCCCGTTCACAGTACGGTGCAGTAATGCACCATCTCACCATATTAGACAACATCAGGGTCCCGTTCACAGTACGGTGCAGTAATGTACCCTCTGACCCTATTAGACAACATCAAGGTCTGCCATGAGGCAGAGATCTTTCACCAACCCTGTTTCTTATGACAAATGATTACGAGCGAAGGTGGAGCCCGATCGAGTCGACTCAGGTGTACCTACTACAAAAGTTCATCTATGGGATCCGGCCCGGCACGTCCCAAACGTCACGCTTTTGAAACCTTAATAACTTCTTTGTTATTGCGTTCCAAGTTCTAATTTCGTCACTGTTTCACCACCGTAGGAAAAAAACTGACAATTTATTATGTTACTGAAACAAATTCTGTTTCACCACACATAGTTGCTATGTGCGTCGTGAAGCAGATCTGATGTAAATTACAGAAATTTCCGTCATTATTTTTCCTCACGTAGGTGGAGCATGTGTTTGATGATCAAATTTAATTCTTATCCGTTTTAAACACCGTATTTTTCTTGAAGTACGGGATTTTCCTTCATTTTTCGGTTCAAAGGAAACGTTTCATGCCGTAACTCAGGCCCAGTCAGCCGAGCCGGCACCGACTGGGGGCTGACCAGTCAGCTGCCGGTCACGTGACCATATCGCCAACCTCGCGACCTACGTGCCCCGAAGCCGGGCGATCGCTGACTGGTGTCAGTCGGATGGAGACGCCGCGCTCAGCGGTCGTATGAAGGATAAGCTGAGCTGGAAGGCTGTGAGGCGAACAAGAGACCGGCACAGAGTGGCATCTGTGCCAAGTTGACGATTCGGCATGGTGCATTTTCGTTTGAGATACGCATACCATTCGCATGCCAAGCGTAGCATAACTTGGTAGATGAACCCAATTCCGGCAATAAATCAGCTAATTTTGGCTCCAACAGATTGCTTTCATTAATTATGTACAACTGCAAGACAAGTTTTGCAGATTTTCAAGGCATAATTTACGGTGAAATGCCTTACAAGTTTTCCCCGTTCGTCGCACGCACACCGACATTGATATGAATGTCTCCGCACAAACCTACCGGTTGCTGTGTGTTATCTCTATGCACATTTTCAATGTATTATCTGCGATAAAATATTCTGATCAAGAGGGCAGGGCTCTGGCAATACTCTGAGCGAGTATAGCTCTTCTCCTGTACCTGCACCGAAATAGCAGCCTGCGTTACTACGACAATGACAAGGTACGTTAATCCCTCGTGCTCGACAGAAATCTTCAGATTACAATCTCGACTCGTTTCAAGTTGCGCTAATCGAGCTGGTCGGCAACCGGCTGCAGAGAGGAATCCCTGGATCGGTGTACGAGCCACAGGACCGGGCGGGTCGGTGTACGGGCGCCTAGACGGGTCGGTGTACGGGCCCAGCCGGGTCGGTGTACGGGCCCAGCCGAGTCGGTGTACGGGCCTGGGCTGGGTCGGTGTACGGGCCTGGGCTGGGTCGGTGTACGGGCCTGGGCTGGGTCGGTGCACAGAAGCCTCCTCGAACAGGCACCTATTCCCGATCAGAGGGCGTGATCCTTTCCACGGAATGGGGGGGCGCATGCCCCAAGTTCCCTGTATCTGCCCTTGGTTCAAGGCATTGATGTAGGGGTGGTATTGTTTGATCGGAGGTGCTTTTCATATTTAATGCATTGGTGTTGCTGGCGTGCTAATCTATGGATAAATGTTTTCTGAATGTGACGTCATATATCAATATGATATTGTTTTTTTCGGTTGCATCACCTAATAGTTATTTGGTGGTGCACTGCCATGCTAATATCAAGGTAAGACACGGAGAGGGACCATTGTTTGGGTGGAGGTAATTTTTGCGGAAGCTAACGCACTGCAGAAATGTTCAGACTGGAATATGAACCGGAGTTCGTGGTTGATAGCTACGTCGTATATGATAGCATAGGTGTAGCCACGGGGGGGGGGGGGGCTGGGGGACATGTCCCTCAATTTCTGAAAAGTGGCGATTTGTCCCTCTCAATTATTTCCGTGTCCCCTCAAGCCTCAGCTACCTGAGTATGACCGCCGCAAAATTATACTTAGTCATTTATAAAGTGAAAATATATATGCGAGAGAATCACCAAAAATACTAGAAACCGATCAAGCCAATCAACGGGCTTCACAGGCTATCTGGCGTCCCAAAATCTCCGAATGGTAATCAGCAAACGTTCGAAATTTCTGCTTCCAGACCATTCTTGAATAACATGAACCTTGGCCATCTTGTGTTTTCGCTTCTGTGGAAAATTGCGCTTTGTCAGGCAACAAATTTGCATAACACAAGGCTTTATTATAGTCTTAGGCTGCAATCACCTGCACATATATTGACATATCTTCAACAAACGCGACTCTGGGTGTCCTTGGGTATGTTCAAGACCACGGAGGGGAGTTATGGGCAGCCTTAAGCAAGTACGTCAGTTTTGCGTCATATTCGTATTCGTATTCAACGATGTGTTCGCCAGAGGCGTATTTCTATTGGCAGCGGCATTCAGCGACGGGTTTATGATCGTTGGAATCAATTACCACAAATGCTTCTGCTGGCACTGAACACGCTGGAAGCAGCTACATAGCTCTCATATTTCCACCTTAACGGTCAAGATCCAACGTAAACCGGTTTCTTCGGCTGCCTCCTTTTTTTCTTTTTCACCCAAACCTGCCCAAATCTGGTATCACTAGCAATAGCCTGTGCTGAACCATCATGTAACATTTCAGACCGGTACATGTCAAGGACAAACTTCTAGGTCAAAGGTTAGCTTGATTTATTAGATGGCGATATTGAAGCGATATCGACCGAACTCGAGGTTCGGTTGCTATCGCTTCAATTTCCATCAAATGGCGTGATTCGACGTGGCTTGTTATGCGTTATCAGAACGCTAAGCAATCGAATTATTTTTGTCAAGGGCAAAGGCCAAGCTGATCATCCGGTCCGCTCAATTTTCTTTCGTTTTCGCTCAAACCCATCCAAATCTGGTATCAAGCAATAACCAGTGGTGAACACTCGAGTAACATTTCAAACCGGGACATGTCAAGGTCAAAAATTTGATTGAGTTCTTCGATGACATCGCGTTTCGTCACTATGGCTTCAATTTGCATCATGTGGGTGTCATTCGACGTGGCTTGCCGTACGGTATCTGAATGTTCAGATATCGAAATAATTTCAAAGGGTCTCGAAGGTCCAGTGTGTGTACAAAGATTGAGTGTAATAGGAATAAGAAGATCAAATTTGTTTTTGTTCGCAGCCGTTGTGATAGCAGGTACTCATATCCTATATGACTAGGAGCTCCCCCAAAAAATCCGTCATAACCTGCTCGGACGGCGCTCTCTTCGCTGGTTTTTAATTTACACTGCCACATTGCTGTTCCGGACATATAAAATATATATCTTTTTTCAAATTGTCCACTTTCCTCTTAATGGTTAAACGGAAGTTATCAAATTTGGAATAGAAGCCACATGTCAATACGCACAATTTTATAACCAGCCTGAGTTCATAACCACGAGCAAGCAATGCTGTAATCAGGGGTGGATCCAGGAATTGTTATGGGGGCCACTTGTCTGGAGGGGCGCCATTTCTTTGGAGCGGCGCCACTGCGAAAGCACCTGGAGGGGCACCTCTGGCTGCAAAATTCGAGGGGGCGGGATGCACTCGGCCCTTTCCGAAGGGCAACTTTCCATCCAAGGGGATGCCTTTTTCATTCACAGGGGCGCCTCTGGTTGAAAAATTCGAGCGGGTACACAGGAACCTTTTCAGAGGGGCGCCTTTTCCCGGCGTGAGGGTCGCTACCTTCACGTAGGGGGCACATGCCCTCAGTGCCACACCCTTTATCCGCCCTGGTTATCATTGCATCGAAATGTGTCCGCGTAAAACAGGAACACATGGGCAAGGTTATTGTATGTCCATATTTACTACAATAAAACCATCGTCCAATATTCTATGTTTTTCCTGCTACAAGAGGGCAGCGTTTAACATACTTACAGCATGGCTCTATGGTGATTGCGAAATTGGGCGAGCACATACAATAGCACTAGATGCTCATGGGTAGGGATAATGAGAGGAAATTGCTAATTTTGGCTGGTGGTTATGGTGGTTATTGGTTTTACGACACGTCGACCGTTGAGTCATGTAGCGTCGCCAATTTCTCACGCCGATTGGTCGCGGGTGAAGAGTAGCGACAGGCGAGACTCGAACCCACAATCTTTCGATTGTGAGACGGGCAACTTACCCCTAGACTACTCGTCCCCTGCTAATTTTGGCTGAACATTTTGTGGTACATTTGCAGTATAAGGTGTTTTTTGGAATTTTTCTTTGGAATACCATGTTTATGAAGGTGACTAAGATGATGGGACCACTTATTTTCTGTGCAAATGCTTAGTTTTCTGGTTGTGAGCAAAAGAATACCAAGAAAGGTGCTTTGAGTTTGGTAACATTCCACAAAAATAAATGTTAAAAAATAAAATAAAATGCAACATAACCTAGCCTAACCTGGCCTAACCTACCTTTGGATAAAAACAAATTCCAAAATACAATTAGGAAATTGTCAAGCAATTTATTGTCCGAAAATTATCAAAATTAAAAAAGAAACCTAACCCAGCCTAACCTAACCTAGCCTAACCTGAGCTGCATTTGAAGCATTTTTTTATCTCAAATATTGTCTGCAAATTTTTTGGAAACTTTTTGGTGTTATTGTGCTTTAAGGTGGTAACAAGAAAAGCTTTCACACGCATTTGCCTCCATAAAGCAAACAAATGGGTTAGGTTTGGTTAGGTTAGGTTATTTTAGGTTTTTTAAGTTCTAAACTTTTTGCAAAAAATTCCCCCCAATTTTTTTTCTTCATTTCCACAGAAAATAAGTGGTCCCATCATCTTAGTCACCTTCATAAACATGGTATTCGGGGACGCGTGGTCTAGGGGTAAGATGCTCGTCTCACAATCGAAAGGTTGTGGGTTCGAGTCTCACCTGTCGCTGCTCTTCGCCCGCGACCAATCGGTGTGAGAGATTGGCGACGCTACATGACTCAACGGTCGACGTGTCGTAAAACCAATAACCACCATAACTACCAGCCAAAATTAGCAATTTCCTCTCATTATCCCTGCTCATGAGCATCTAGCTTTCAAAAAGGAGAGAAAAAACAAAAAAACAAACACCATATACTGTAAATTTCTCAACTTTTGTCCGGAAAATATCATTTTTAACAATGGCAAATCTCAAAACCAGACATTGAGAAAGAAGTGGCTGAAATCCAATATTTGTTTTTGTGTGTGGGGGTAGGGGGTGGGGGGGGGATACCCCTCCATCTTGTCCGGGTCCCTAGTTTGTCCTCCACCCCCCCCCCCAAAAAAAAAATCGAAACCGTGGTTACACCCATGTATGATAGCATCGTTTATGATTGTACCACCTGGTGAGTGAAGGAATATAAATATGGCAACTTAGGTGTATGCATGCGAGACGCGATAACGTGATTCTAAGTAGTAAATGCATTGGCAGTAGGGAGGGGGGCAAGACGGGGTAGCGGAGAAAATAGGATTTCGCATTACTACTTGATTAGTATTACGACCTGGCGTCACTGTTGTGAATTAATCCCATTCGCCGTTCTTTCCTGATGTAGCAAGACAACCGAACGGGCGCAAAGTGAGGATAGCGCGCCTTTTTATTATTTTTGTCAGCGTCTGATATTAATTCGACATATATGGGCTTTTGTGATTTAAGACCGTTATTACACTAAAAGCTTCTCTATTATTCCTCCATGTCGTAAAATGTTTTTCTCTTGTTTCGTGTTCAAGCAGGACGTAATGCCCAAGGACCCAAATTTGTCGCTTGGTCATAACGGGTTGTGAAGGAAGGTGCAAAACAGAGAACCCCATATTGACCGTACACTTCACACCACACAGCTCTAGTAATAGTTACATTTTCACCATATTCGAATCCTGGCACTTGTGCCATGACAACCTTGCCAGTTGATGCCGTGTTCATTTGTCCTTGTCACCTTTTAATTTAAATTTTGCCTGCACTTTTCTATAATATTGCCAACTTGTTTCGACATCATCACGGGTTTTCTCTTCGCCTGCTACCCTCCATTCTTTGAAGAAAAAAAAATTACAGGACACTGATCTACATGAAATATTAATACCCAGATAACGAACAGTCTCGCATTGTTTGCTACAGCACATATGCTGGTTATGCTACATTGCCCCGTTCTCTGTGCCATTTTACCCCATGAGAAGGAGAAAATGTGAAAAAGGAAAGGCCTACTTTACACCAGTGCTGGGTTTGAGCGGAATAAAGTAGGTGGCTCGATGTGGTACACGATGAGAATATAATTGCTAAAGTTCAGTTTGTAGGCTTCAGTTTGTAGGCTTTAATAGTTTCCGATATTCAGTTTCGGAAGCCACAGACCGTTAAGGGTATTGCTCGAGCCCTTTCCCCAACATGAACACACGGGTTTCGCTACTTGTTTTGGATGGTGGGGCGGAGACAAGGGAGTCTGAGGTCGATCTTTCCACGCAATGTCATGGGCGTAATGTTAAATCCACTAAACTAAGGGGACCCGTTCCATTTGCGCACCGCCGGGGCACCTCCGGTGCGTGGACAGACTGGATAATTAAAAGCGCTTTGTGGTTGACAAAGATGTGCTAAATGTTCCTTCCATGTACGAATTGTATCGCCTCGCCATTATTATTATCATCATCATCATATATTTCGCAGTCTTCAAGTCATGGTTTTCAGACCACGTGCCACTATCACAGGTTTACTGGTTACATATATAGGTAGTAAATGTGTCCAGTGGTAAAATATAGTACAAACACGTGCAACGTAATCAATAAAAGCTAATACTGACTGAGGGGTCTCAGCCATCGCCGAGACCCCCTTCCGATAGCCGTTGGCCCTCACAGACTCTTTTATGTCAGCTGGAGCACTATTACAAATGGTTGGAGGTCGGCAGCCGAAAGGCCTTCTAGCAAAATAATGCCTCCGTGTGTACTATTGTCGGCTGCAGAAGGCGGGCGCGGACGCCGCGTGTGTCCCGAGTTGCCACGTCACTGGACTATAAACCACCCAACTACGCCGAATGTCGGGAGCGCGCGGAGGGTGCAGTATGCGGCACACCATTCGCAGGTCGCGTTCCGATATCAGATCACCAACAGTCATCCATTTCAGATCACGCCAGAGAGGCGACACGTGATCGATTCGCTGACGGCTGTATGCAATGCGAGCACAATGATCTAATGCTTTTCGAATTCGGTACAGTTGCGTGTCACCACACCCCCATACACCGTGAAGCAGCACATGCCATGTGGGAATACAAGTGACTCGATTACACTTGTGTTGCTTCCAGTGGGAGTCGAAGCGAAAATTTGGATAGACCCGAAAGTGTAGCGTAACAGCGGCGCAGCACAGGAGATATCCACGCCATGTTGCTCTCGGCAACCATGCCCGATACTTTGAGAGACGGTGACCGGTGAATATGGGTGCCGGTAATATTGACAGAGAAGTCATCCAGACGAGTGCGTCGCTGACGTGTTTGAACCAGCGTAACGTCAGCTTCATCAGGATTGATCTTCGAACTGTATCCACAAACCATGCGCAAGCAGTTTCAAGAGTCTCCTCTACACGCGACTCGAGGCCAGAAATGTCGCTGGGTAGACTGCAATGGATGAACTGCGCGTCGTCAGCATACATAACAATCCTGCAATCAGTGACGTGGGATGAAAAATCGCTAGCAAATAGCGCCGATAGCCCGGTGCGGCACCGGCGCACAGTACTGAGACCACCCTGCCAGTACTGAGACCACCCTGCCAGTACTGAGACCACCCTGCCAGTACTGAGACCACCCTGCCAGTACTGAGACCACCCTGCCAGTAGTGAGACCACCCTGACAGTACT
This sequence comes from Ashinkailepas kermadecensis, assembly GCA_034440615.1. Lineage (NCBI taxonomy): Eukaryota > Metazoa > Arthropoda > Thecostraca > Neolepadidae > Ashinkailepas > Ashinkailepas kermadecensis. Next base: position 230,675 of record JAOTOM010004432.1, read on the forward strand.
GAGACCACCCTGACAGTTACTGAGACCACACTGACGGTACTGAGACCATCCTGACAGGACTGATACCACACTGGCAGTACTGAGACCACCCTGACAGTAGAGACCACATTGACAGTACTGAGACCACCCTGACAGTACTGAGACCACCCTGGCAGCACCAAGAACGCCCTGGCAGTACTGACATTACCCTGACAGTACTGAGACCACCCTGACAGTACTGAGACCACTCTGGCAGCACCAAGAACGCCCTGGCAGTACTGACATTACCCTGACAGTACTGAGACCATCCTGACAAAACTGGGAACGCCTAATTAACCAATTTTTGAACCAATGTGAATATAAGCCATACCAGTCGATTTTTTTCCATAAGCCGATAATGCTTGACAGAATTGAAAGCTTTTTAGGTGTTTACAGTGGCAACACATGGTATCAGACCGCTACCCGTGTAATCCGCCAGCTGAGCAGTGACGTCCAACATCACTGTTTCAGTGGAGTGTCCCGGCCTGCAGTCGTGCTGCTCTCTGCATAAATGTCGTGCTGACCTAAAAAGGCCCTATGTTGGTCACATAGAACCATCTCAGTAACCTTGGCAACAGTTGGCAAGATGGACAACGGAATGTAGTCATTGGGGGTGGAGCTTACAGCCTGACATGTGAAGCGTCACGACGCTGGCGGACTTCCAGGCGATAGGCGGCGCACCTGTCACCGGTGACTCGTTCACAATCTTCAGCAGGAGAGGCCCTACTGGGTGGTGGGACACCTACGCTAATTTCCAGATCACGAAAGGGAAGGGACATTGTCTGATGGGACATGACGTCCGTGCACTGGAAATATGCGGCATTATTTGATTGGCAGTATCTTAGCTTACATGCTGCCTTGTAAATATATACCTGCAGACTAGATGATGACAGCTTTGGCCCGATTTTCTGATCGATGTCAAAGCTGTTTGCACCATGTTCAGATTCGACGCCTGGTGTGGATGAACATTCATATCAGTGCCAGTAGATGGATAGGAGAGGGCATTAAGTGATCAGAGGTATCCTACCGCATTGAATGTATTGATCACATCAGCATACTGAGCTGGGGCAAATTGTTCACGAAGTGAAGCTATGCATCCAGGCGCTAGTTTGAGATACCACAATAATATACTTGTGTGATCAAATTTTTACTTTTACCGAATCTAAACACATAGGGAACATTGCCAGGTAATTGGTAATTATAGCAAAAGTAAGTGCATTTGACAGCAGTAATAAAGGTAGTAGAAATATGCACAGGTTTTATAAGGCTTAGCGCTGTTTGGAAAGTGCTCAAAGTTATGAGTATATGAAGAATTAACCCGATGCTCATGATGTATCAGATGCATGAACATACTACTAAAACAAAATGACTGGATATATTTCGACCCCAGGTCATTATCGACAGTCAAGAGTCTGACTGTTGATGATGGCCCAGGGTTGAAATATATCCAGTCATTTTGTCGTGGTGTCCATACATCTGAATCATCATGAGCATAAGGTTAATTCTTTACTAAAGATCACATGGTGCGATCAGAAATATGCACAGACCGGAATATAAGCGGCTCTTGGTAGATAATAACGTCACACAGCACCACTTGAATGGTGTGTTCTACTATCAAATAAATTGTACGATTATCTACATTCAGTTCCAGAAATGCATAGCGAATGTACTGAACTTTATCACAGATATCGCATTAAATGAATCTGTGGTATGGTCCTACTGGAATATGGGTAAGTGTTCCACGAAAGTCATGTTACATCTGATAATGATTACACCACCTGGCATGTTGTGGGAACACCATGATCAACGTAAGTACAGAGCAGATGCACCACAGTTAGTTAGTTATTAGGGCTTTAGGGCGCATCGACTAAGCAGATGCACCACAGGATGAGGGGTAAAGTACTGATATTAATAAGTTGAAAAAAATGTACAGACTGTGCTACGGACAGTTTGTGGTCAAGCAAAGTGCCATATATGACAGGAAGCGAAATAAAATTGCACCGTATAGTGCAGTTGTGAATTGCGGTAGATTAAATTGAAAGTCAAATGTTTTGCCAGAGGGCACAACATTTGACTAAATTACTTTTACTGAAATGTATTCGGAGCATAGACATACAGAAATGAGGCCAACTGCTTCTTGAAAATTGCATCATATTCGACAGCTTTAGTTTAAGTTTGTGCCTCCTAGCATTTCGTGGAACATGAATATTTATATACTTCTAAGATTAGTACAGATGAAGCGCGTTATTTGATCAGAGGTAGCGTGTCGTAATTATTGCTTTGGAAATGAAAATATATACAAATAGACTAGGAAATATTGCTTGCCGATATTCGCGTTATATCTGATGTTATGACTACATGACTAGTATGACTTCTCCGACTACACTACCTGATGTGTGGATAAATATTAAGTGGTGGTAAGTGGTCAGTGGTTAGTGGTTGAAATAGCATGTTAACTGGGGGTGGGGGAGAAGACATTTGAACCATGGATGACGTACGCCTGGATTGGAAACTCCGCGTCGGCGCCTTTGATCTGCGCGTATCAACGGCACCAACCTAGCGGAGGGTAAGTAAAAACACGGAAACGCGGCCAGTTTTAGGCCGCGCGCCTATGGGTGTTCGGGGTATGCATTTCGTATTGATTTTGTTTTCAATTGATTCAGCCACCCCAGGCGGATTGCATCTGTCATTCATGACACATAATTGGTCAAGGAACCTTACCGTTCTTTCCTTATTGATTTATTACGCTCCGTTTCGAAGTTGTCGTGATGCGAAGTGAATGCATCTGTGAGAGGGAGCCCATTTCGCCGAAAGGGTCGGCCCACCGATGTTGATTTCCTAAAAGGATCGGGGGGGGCAAAGTACATAAAGGCAATAGGCAGACCAGAATGAATAGGGGGGGGTGGTCACATTCTACAGGCTCCCATGTTAGAAGTTGAAATTATTGCGGGTGGGGGGAAACAAGCATTGAGGGGGCAGTTTCACCCTGAAAGATAAGAATGAGCGGTTCTGCTTTCGCTCCCACCCTCCTTGCTGTCTAGATTTGTGGTTGATATTTTCCAGTGGAGCATGGTTTACACAACTGAATGGCAGACTACAGACTTAGGCGTACCCACCAATCCGCAAAGAGGATTGAGCGGAAGTTCCATGGAGGGTACAAACCCCCGCGCCCTACACCATACCACTGACATATTTATGATTTTGCCAAGGAGGCGTCATTTCTCCAGAGGGGCGGCTCTTGGTCCAGAACATTTGGACGGGGTACACTCCGATCTCCCAGAGGGGCACCATTTGTTTTTGTCTGAGGAGTGCCTTTCGCCGAAAAATTCGCGGCGTGCGTTCGGACTCCCAGAGGACTGCCGTTCCCAGGCTGACGAGCGCGTTGCGCTGAGAAATTAGAGGGAGGGGGTACACTGGAACCTCCAAGGGAAGCGTCCTTCGGGTCATAAGGGGCGCCACTTTCGCTTCCTCCCCCTGGGATCAGCCCTTGCAACATACCCTAGCTAGCAACGCCACTACCTTTCGCCGATTTGCTTCCACTTGCCAGTCGTTCGACTCATGGGTGTTGTTTTGTATACCTTTGAGGGGAACTGCCGCATCAATGTTTGCTCAACCCACCCCCGCAATTATTTCAACTTCTAACATGGGAGCCAATGGGATGTGCCCCCCAATTAATTTTGGTCTGCCCATTGCCTTCATGCACTTTGCCCCGTCCGATCATTTCAAGATCAAGATAAAGATAGAGAGATGAGATAAAGATTCAAGATAAAGATCATTAAGATATCAACATCGGTGGGCCGACCCATAGGGCAAAGTTGGTTCCCTCTCACAAATGTCTTTACTTCGCACCACGACAACTTCTCAACGGAGCGTAATAAATCAATAAAGAAAGAACGGTAAGGTTCCCTGATCAATTCTGTATCATGAAAGGCTCATGCAATCCTCCTGGGATGGCTGAATCAATTGGGAAAAAATGCCAATACGAAATGCGTACCCTAAACTCCCATAGGCGCACGGCCTAAAACCGGCCGCGTTTCCGTGTTTTTACTTACCTTCCGCTATGTGGGCTGATACTCAAACAGCTGTTGGTTTCCAATCCAGGCGTACATGATCCATGATTGAATTCTTAGTGATCGGGCAACGTGTTCGCTTTCATGGGCAAAAGCGGCTAAGCCAACAATACACTTCATTTTGTGAATATTTCTGTAGTACTCGCTTGTTCCCTCTCCCTCTCCCATTGAACAGCTCTTAAGCGGGACCGTGACTACTCCCACTTACCTTCTGCCGCTGAATTCGATCCTGACCTACCGAATAACTGTAGCTCTTTCGACTACTACCGAAGGCTGGAGCAGATGTAGTGCATCTCCTCCCTCCCCAACATCTAGCGCAGCCTCTACATCAACTACAACATCCCTGAACATCCACATTCGTGACACAAAATCTCTGAATCGGGCGTGAATTGGCACCTCAATGGGTCACCATCCTTCGAGACAAATACCTGGTGGAACCCTTGAACAGGAACGTCATACCAAGTGACATAAAATTCCTAAATGGATACCTCGACCACCATTTCTAGACAGATCCCAGTGACGACCCCGAATCGGCACCGTGATTTCGTGAAGCGGGGTCCAGATTGTGCAACTCGAATATAAAAATAGGGTGAGCTTTAGCCCGAAGTTTGACCTTCATTTTCATACAGCCTCCACCTCCTTCCTGCCTTTCCACACACGGCTGCTCCGCGTCAGCGGCTCCGACGTTATCGCGGGCCAGTTAATTGCCAGCTGACCCTCACAACCGAGGCGTGAATGGCAGCGTCCAATCCTGTTGGAACGCTGTTGCGCAAGACTGAGAGAGAACTCTGGGGCCCAGCATGATGATGTCGATGCAGCTATCGAGGCATCGCCCTGGCGCCAGGTGATAACCTCATCAAGCACCTGCAGTGGCTCTGGGAGCAATGCTTTGAGAACACCTTGACAACCTTTCAGCAATTACCATTTTGACACACATGGGCTTCGGAGAACGTGCCTTACCAAGTCGTGGTTCTCTGAGCCGTAGAACTGAATGGATCAGTGCTCACGAATGCCGCGTTTTGCAGCTGCTAAATTATCCTGCTGTTCTTTGAGCCTATTGGTGGAGGTGTGGGGAGGGAGGGGGTGGGGAGGGCACTAGGCACTGTTGAGACCCTTTTGAAGAAAATATTGCAGAAGTGCTTTCAGTGTATGTGTTTCCGATATGATATGATATGATTCCGATATCCTTGAAAGGTGGGTGGCATATCACCAATGTAGGCACCGCACACTGAACATGAAGTGACCAAATACAGTAATAATGATATGCTTAAAATCTGCATTGAACCCTTTCCACACTCGAAACCGATACTCACGAGGGATACCTAATGACACCAAGCGATGAAGCTCCATTGCAGACGACTTTATGTTGAGTGACACCAAGTGGTGAATTGTTATCTCTAAAACTAATGGAGTGACACAGTCATTAAAGACCATGGAATGGAGCAGACATATGAGGATCGTTCCATCTTTATCTACAATACTGGTTCACCCAACTAGTGGGGTGCCGCTCGAGTCAGCTGCACCCCTTCATACCAGGTGGTGCTCATCGAGATTGCGTCGGAGGCTTGCCGGTGATTGAGTGATGTCAGAACTTCCAAACGAGAAAATGAGAACCTTGACCTCTTTTCCAACAGGCTAACTCAAAGCAGCTACTTGAGGTTTGAATCAGACCTTTTGATCACCAAACAAGTGCTCCATCAACCAGGCTGTCCAGTGTCCAGCCTGCAGTTCACGGCTTGTGAAAAATGTAACGTGGACGCTAACCCACGTAAGCCGATGCTCCGGAAGTATTGAACAAAGCCAAAACCCGGCTCAATGCTACCTTTGTACATGCCGGTAGCCGAAGGTGGCCTTAATCTCCAAAGGTGGGCGCGCCGCTGAATTTTGGTACTTGCGCCCGCGCCCGCGCCGCTGCGCCGCTATTTTTGGCCCCTGCAGTTGCGCCCCGCGCCGCTGCGCCGCTGCGCCGCGCGCCGCTATTAATTAAGTTTGACTATACAAAAACTATGTGCAGTGCCAAAGTTTCTACCTATTTAGCAAAAAAAAAACAGTTTTAGACTATAAAAAAGTCATTTTTATTGAAAATACAACTTATAATTGGCATCACAGTTACCTATATTCATATTAAAGATTAAACTATGGGCCGTGAGCTATATTGCTCGGCCGGCGATATATATATAATTTTACAGGTAATTACTTTCACTAATGTATATGGTTAGTATAATTACTTATAATACTAAACGTAACAGGTAGTCAGGTACATATGTGTTTGCCGCGTCGAATTCTTAGGTCGTCTTTTATCGCTCGCTAAAGCTGGGCAGCGGCGCGGACAGCGGCGCGGATTTTTTACTTGCGCCGCGCGCCGTTGCGCCAGTTTTTTTTAGAATTCGCGCCGGCGCCGCTGCGCCGCCGGTTTTTAAGATGCGCCGCCGGCGCAGCGGCGCAGCGGCGCAATTTGCGTGCGTCGCGCCCACGTTTGTTAATCTCCAATCCAGTTCAGATAGTTTCGGAAACGACGACTAGAGTCGCCGCAACGCATGCAGTCTCCGCCGCTCCAGCAGATGGCACACCGATCGCTCCAAAAGGTGGCGCCTCGATAGCCTCAGTACGTGGTCTCACAAAGCTTGTCAGATACTTAGCTTATCACCATCAGAGCACTAACACTTACCAGAGAAGTCGTAGCGCTGTTGGAGATGGCTTTGAATTGAGTGGTTCAGCCATTTTTTTCTGAAGGTGGGGAGCGGCACCGAAGAGGCTTTCTATCCTCTGGGGTCTTTCCGTCGGACTGACTTCCATCTAGGTGCCCAATGATACTTCTACGTAACATTATTTTTGGAGCGCAAATCCTGCAACTGCAGGGATTCCCCTACAACGGATGGAGTGTCCTCTGCAGACTGTAGGGGGCGCCTACAACGACTAGGGTAGCCCCTCTGCAGGCTGCAGCAGTGACCCTACAACAGCTGGGGTGTCACTCTCTGTACACTACATGAGTACCCCCAGAACGACAGAGGAACTCCTAAATGTACTGCAGCGCGTGGCACCTCGCCATCCGATGAAGCATATGAACTTCCAGGTGTTGCTTCGGCACTTTCGATTCGATGTGTATTATAGTTACTGATGCACGGTAGCAATATTCGTTGCACACTCATGCCGAATAAATATATAACAATACGCCATGCATACATGCAATCATCATAGGCTCGCTTAGCACAGGGGGAGACTCGGTTCGTAACTGTAGTGAACCCAGGAAGGATTCTCTTGCCCCATTAATGACTGATAACTAAGAGGGTTACGAGCACGAAACCCAGGTTAGGGAAAGGATAGTTCCAATATAAGGTTTGCAAGTGTAGTTTTTAAAAGTCACTATCCAGGTAATCTAATTGAATCCAGGCAACCTCTAAAAATAATGTTTGCAAGGTCAAGGCCTTCCTTTTTCAATCGAAGTCACCATAAAATTGGTGATTTTTTGCAATTAAGCTGGCTAAGCCTAGCCCGAACGACAATGGCTTAAATAGATGCAGAACTGCACTAGACACAACAGGTACTGTTCACTGATCGGTGTTGACATCGCCACAGGTACAGAGAAAGCGTCACGTCCTGATATTGGTCGATCTCAAGGTAGCACCATTCTCCAGACGGCACCGGCCCAAATGTCGATCAAATCGTCAACCTCGGCATGAAAGCCACGATCTGAAATAGCCACCAGCCAGTACCGTACAGTCCTACACCGCACTTTGAGCGCACGATTCAGCCTGGCAGCGGGGGGTAGATAACCAGCGCTTGGGGCCCAACTGTCTTTTCTCATTTGTCTACTCATCAGCTGGCAAGAAGAGGCAGCGGCCAGTTGTCCATTGCGTGCGTTAAATTAATTAACATAGCTAACTGAGACTGATCAGTGCGCTGTGCTGAATCTTTGGAAACAGCCCATAAGCTTAAAGAACGGGTCATCACAGACATATTTATGCAGGTCGTACACATTCTGCTTCAGCCGTGTGACATCCACCCATCTCTCACGCTCCACGGACCCCAGCTGTGGCATTAGCTGCGGAACCCGATACGGGACTGGCTATGGGACTTGGTGTGGGACTTGGTGTGGGACTTGGTGTGACTTGGTGTGGGACTTGGTGTGGGATTTGGTGTGGGATTTGGTGTGGGACTTGATGTGGGACCTGGTGTGGGACCTGGTTTGTGACCTGGTTTGTGACTTGGTATGTGACTTGGTGTGGGACTTGGTGTGGGACTTGGTGTGGGACTTGGTGTGGGATCTGGTGTGGGATTTGGTGTGGGATTTGGTGTGGGATTTGGTGTGGAACTTTGTGTGGGACCTGGTGTGGAACCTGGTGTGGAACCTGGTGTGGAACCTGGTGTGGGACCTGGTGTGTGACTTGGTGTGGGACTTGGTGTGGGACTTGGTGTGGGACTTGGTGTGTGACTTGGTGTGGGACTTGGTGTGGGACTGACTGTGGGACTGACTGTGGGACTGGGTACGGGATTGGATGTGGGACCAGTTGTGACGCTGGTTGAAAATAGGCATTGCGAAGTCCTGCAACCCCTATATGGTGTTTGAACCTTTCCGGCATTCATGTGTGGCAACCGATGGACTTGTTGGAGGGGCTGTTATTGGCTCCCTGTACGACTCTTGGTCCAGTTGCTGGTTGAGTTGATGTTCCTGTTGTTGGCCCAGCTGTTGGTCCTGGTGTTCATACGGCTGCTGATAAGGCTGCTTATCCGGCTGATGATACGGCTGCTGATAAGGCTGCTTATCCGGCTGATGATACGGCTGATGATATGGCTGCTGATATGGCTGCTGATATGGCTGCTGATACGGCTGCTGATGCGGCTGTTGATACGGCTGCTCATATGGCTGCTGATACGGCTGCTGGTACGGCTGCTGGTGCGGCTGCTGGTGCGGCTGCTGGGAGCCTGACGGAGCTCCCATGGGCATCATCATCATCTGCTGCTGCTGCTGCTGCTGGCCGGTCTGCTGGCTGGTGGTGGCGTTGGTGCTGCTGGACACGACTGTGGTGGCGTCTCGCACGCCTCTCTGGTGGGCGACCATCCGCTCGAAGTGGTCGCACAGTACGCGAATCAGAGCGTGGGCGGTCACCGCAGCAAATATGTGCAACGCGAAGCCGAACATCGTCACTAAGCCGTTGATGAGTAGCGGTCGCTTGAAGCCCTCCACCTGCCGAGCAGGAGAACGTTCTGTAATGCGATCAGGGGAGCAAGTCCATCCTTGCAGGGGGCGTGTACTGGCAGAGGTTTTTGGTGCAACCTTCTCCCGGCGAAATATTGCATGGTGGTGGAGGCGGTGATTTTCCATTCATCGCCACAAGCCCAATGTTAATTATCCCAAAAAAATTTAATGGTGCTCAAGCAAACTTGGGAATGCTCAGGCATCACCTGGTAAAACCAAAGCTACTTCTATGAGAGCATGCACGCATACCACGACACCACCAGAGACCGGCATCATGGTTTTAATACGAGCTGTATCGATGACATACGCCCGCAAACATATGTAGATATATTGTATATGATATATGTGTTGATATATACATGCATGCATATAGCGACTCATACTTGTTTGGTCCCATAAGGACGGCATACATTTGGGTACGTATTGGAGAGAAGGAAGGAACTTCGGTGAAGGAAAGTATAACACTGGTAAATATTTGCACGTGCACCAGCCGGGCAATGTAGAGGATGCCGTTGTTTATCTACTTTGGTAGCCGGATAGAGAGTACAGCCATTTATCGTTCAAAGCGTTGTGATCGCCACTTCGCTCAGGAAATCGCTACGACATACGTTGCTTTCTCACACATCAACAACAGTTCAGTATGTATTACGTTTGGGGTGTTCCCCTCGCCCTACTCCCACCAACTGGGGAATGTTCTGCTGCTTCTCACACGTCAACGTCAGTTCAATATGCACTACGTTTTGAGGTGTTCCCCTCGTCCTACTCCAATCAACTGATGAATGTTCTGCTGCTTCTCACACGTCACCATCAGTTCAGTATGCACTACGTTTGGGGTGTTCCCCTCACCCTACTCCCACCAACTGGGGAATGTTCTGCTGCTTCTCACACGTCAACATCAGTTCAGTATGCACTACGTTTTGAGGTGTTCCCCTCGTCCTACTCCCACCAACTGATGAATGTTCTGCTGCTTCTCTAGGTAGGAGCACTGATCTAGATTTTGCATGCATATGTTAGTTTCTTATTGCAATATTTTAATGAATAAAGTGCATTAAATACAGAGCATGCAGTCAAATGCAATTCGATACAAACACAGGTTCATTTATTGTATGCAAGCATGATCTCCTCTCTTCAGCTCTCTAGTGGGTACGAACTGAACAACAAAACATCACAGGCTGGCGACGAGCGCCGCCGGTCGAATTGAAACCGAATTCCACAATGAGGATCAGTGGCGCAGCCAACATTTTCTAAAGGGAGAGGGGCGACGAAAAAATGTCATGAAACCGAACATTTTCGGCGCGCCGGAAATTTTGGGTTTGAGTGGTAAACACAACGGGGTGCCGTCTGTCTCAAGTCACTTGTTTGTTCGTTGACCTGCATGAAATGGTTGCGTCAGTGATCCAAAGGAACGCCCTCTGGTGTTTCTGGTGTTGCCGGTGGCTGTTCTCGCAACGACGCACGAGAACAACCCAAGCGTCAATGACTATCGTCAATGACCAGGTTATCAGTGGTATCATGGAATGTCAAATGGACAGGACAGAGGTTATCAGTCATACCATGGAATGTCAAGTGGGCAGGAAGAGGTGCGACATTCTCACCTTCCAGCGACTGACTTCTTCGGCCCGGACAACCGGCAACTGTTTGGCTGGAAGGAACTCATGGCTTCATCAAGAGGATTGGCATGGCTTCGTCTGCGTCAGAATAAAGCACCTGCAGCTGGGGCTATTGATAAGCGGCTCTGCCACGGGGGGGGGGGCGGAGGTGGACACTTCCCCTCCTTCAGCATTTTTGGCATTTAAAATTGCACCAATGGACGTTACATGGAAGGAATCGACGCAATGGAAAATCGCCTCGGCTGTTTGGTCTGATTGGCAGATCCTCAGGCTCATCATTGATGACGAGTGAGACAAATTTCGCGAACGTTCATCAGTACAAGGGATTTGCAAACGCACCTTAGCACCGCTGTATGCAGACCGGTATTGTCTGTTGCAGACCGGTATTGTTCGCTGCAGACTGGTATTGTCTGTTATTAGCCATTTCGGTTTCGCCGAGTATGAATAGCACCAGGCGCAAAGGGTGTATTGCTTCAAGTATTGTACCAGCAATGGTACCAAAAACAACGGCTAGGCCGAGTCCAACATTTGCTGAACTCTAGGAAATCATAGGACTAAGCCATATTATAAACATAGATTAAATATAGGAATCACTTCAATGCAACAATTCAGTAAGCTGGGTGGTGGATGAAAAACGTTATCGGTGGCTTACTTTATTGATCCAGAGATGTTGAAAACAAGCTATGGCATGCAGCACCATCAGCCGGCTGAGAGATGGATGGTGTCGAGGCGAGATGAGCAAATTCTCGAGAAAACGGCACCGGCCCCAAATCGTCATGAATCCAGTGCCTTTTCGCCATGCTCGCACCGGAGCAATGCAAGCTTCCGAAAGCCAAGTGCATGGGAGAAAGGCTCCTCTCTTGTGACACAGTATGGATTGGGTAAGGTCCTCATGGGCTAAAAGAGAATTAGCTGTGCATGCATCGCTTGCATACTTCTGAGGAATGCCTTGCCCCCACCCCTCCAATTTTCGCTCCCCTTCAGTACTTTTAGTTTTTATCATGGGCACCATGGGAGTCCCCTTAAACGACTTCGGCCACCCAATTTCCTCCATACATTGCCCCTTCTCCTTAATTGTTCTTTAGAAATTGGCGCCCCTGTGCACATGTAAAGGAAAACCGAAAGCAAACCGATAGATGACAGCGCCTGTTAACGCCTGCCTATCATACAAACTCGGCGGGCTGGCGCAAGTATAAATATGGAACGATTTAACTTTAGTTCTACCAACCAAGTTTTTCCTCCATATGAGCACAGAACAAGACGTGTATATATATACATATATATATATATATATATATATATATATATATATATATACATATATATATATATATATATATCTATATATATATATATATATATATATATATATATATATACATATATATGTGTGTGTGTATGTGTGTACAGTCACGTGTATATGTAGATGTGTAGGTCTGCGGGTACCTCATGTGAACTTACTGCCTTCAGCTCCATCATAATGCGGATCTTGATGGTGTAAAGGCATCTTTGGTTGACAGCGATTTCGTACGCCTTCTGGTTGAGAGTGATGTTCTTGCCCGATAGGTTCCAGATGAAATCGAATTTGGGCGCCAGGCCGCGCCAATCCTTGTCGGCGCTGTGGTCTGTCCTCGTATCCCAAAGCGAACGCTTGAGCTTTCCACCCACTGTGTCGTCCGATGGCCCTTGCAGAGGCTCGTCGGTGTCAGCCCCTCGTCTGCGGCGAGACTCGCGTTCGGCACAGATGGGTTTGTGGCTCTGATGCTTTGCTGCTTCTTTCGCCTTATCCCCGTCGGAAAAATAGTCGATCATCTTATTGAAAATGTGTTTCAGGGTAGAGCTATCCACAGAAGAAGTGATGTGACGCATCTGGTCTGCCCAAGAGAAGTAATGCTTCTGTATCCGGCTCTTATCGTAGTAACCCATCTCGTCCAGCCAGTCCATGGCATGGTTGAACCGCTCTTCTTCTTCCGGCGAGACGGCGGGCAATTTGTCAGGCGACGGGAAGCGAGCCTTCATCACCTCGCGGACATGAGGCGTGACCTGGGCTACCTCGTGGTAAGACTTGAGTAGAGCAATAGCCACGCAGAACTCGACCAGAGCCAAGCCGGCAGAGCACAAGACGAACTGTGGGCGGTATGACATGGTTACTGACAGGACACATTACTGGGAATGCTTTTTATTTTAGACCCCCTCCCCAACAACAAAAAAATGTTTCACTTAATCTATGCATGGTATTTTCAACCTTAGTTGCGGTCACAGAGTAACGGTAATTCTGCTGAAGGGTCTTGATCGGCAAAATTTAGGCTCCATTGAGCAAAAACACATTTTCAACAAATAATTTAAAGAAATCACAAGCAACACGAAGCACGGATAAAAAGTCATTCCAGAAGAAAAGACACCGAGAGTTTCTTGATAGTGATCAATGCAATTGCGGACCTCCGTATATTTTTGCTATCTTCGCTTTTGCTCTACCACACCAAAGACAAAATGGGACAACTATTATGCTTTATTCTTATGCTAATTTACAAATTTTGAACGATGGCTCCTCTTAACATGGTGCTACGCTCATCTCATTTACCCAGTGTCGCTTTAACGAAACTGGAAGGGAACAAGCGGTCACGGAAAGCGGGGCGAAGTGACTGTTGAGTCTAAAACTATACCAGATTCCAAAAGCAGTAACCGGCGTGACGCTCGACTGCCATTTTGCGGTACCCGAACGGCATGTACCAGAAATATGGCGGTGTGGTTCTCGCCTGTCGTTCTACTGAGCGGACCTACCAGAAAGTGTGGTGTGGCTCCCGTCTGCCGTTCTACTGGGCGCACCTACCAGAAAGTGTGGTGTGGCTCCCGTCTGCCGTTCTACTGGGCGCACCTACCAGAAAGTGTGGTGTGGCTCCCGTCTGCCGTTCTACTGGGCGGACCCACCAGAAAGTGTGGTGTGGCTCCCGTCTGCCGTTCTACTGGGCGCACCTACCAGAAAGTGTGGTGTGGCTCCCGTCTGCCGTTCTACTGGGCGCACCTACCAGAAAGTGTGGTGTGGCTCCCGTCTGCCGTTCTACTGGGCGCACCTACCAGAAAGTGTGGTGTGGCTCCAGTCTGCCGTCCTACTGGGCGCACCTACCAGAGAGTGTGGTGTGGCTCCCGTCTGCCGTTCTGCCAGACGGACGTGCCAGGAAGAGTGGTGAAGTTCTAGTTTGCCGTTTGCCGGAAGGACGTACCAGGAGGAGAGTAGTGTGGTTCTCGTTTGCCGTTCTGCCGGACGAACGTACCAGGAAGAGAGTGGTGTTGTTCCAGTCTGCCATTCTGCTGGACTGACGTACCAGGAAGAGAGTAGTGTGGTTCTCGTTTGCTGTCTGCCGGACTGACGTACCAGGAAGAGAGTGGTGTTGTTCCAGTCTGCCATTCTGCCGGACTGAGGTACCAGGAAGAGAGTGGTGTTGTTCCAGTCTGCCATTCTGCCGGATTGTCGTACCAGGAAGAGAGTGGTGTTGTTCCAGTCTGCCATTCTGCCGGACTGACATACCAGGAAGAGAGTGGTGTTGTTCCAGTCTGCCACTCTGCCGGACTGACGTACCAGGAAGAGAGTGGTGTGGTTCCAGTCTACCATTCTGCCGGACTGACGTACCAGGAAGAGAGTGGTGTGGTTCTCGCAGCAGGTGCCGCACAGGCCGATGAAGCCCACTGTGATCAGGATGAAGGCGATGGCGATGACGGCGCGGTAAGCGCGTCGGTTTCGTGTCACCAGAGTGCACTCGCAAGGCTCTCGTTGGCTGCTGCACTCCTGGCGCACAATCTCGTGCTCCCACTTTATTCTGCCGGAGATATTAGTATGTTTTCTGGTTTCGCTTGTTCAACAATGCGGATTGGCTTGCAGTTCATTCGAGCTTACTGCGTTGTGTTTAGGACTGAATGCAAGCGATTGCATGTCTTCCAATTTTGTAGATATAAAATATCTGGAGCTGGAGGAAGTGTATCATAGCCTCCACAGCCGGAACTTCCATACACCCGAAACATCTGCAGGTTCATAACCTCCAAATAATTTCCATCATATACTTCCATCATAGATGGAAGTATAGATTCCATCATCCATCATAGCTCATGCCCGATACTCGACGTCGAACGCTCCGTTATATTGGACGCTATAAATGCAGATATCTCCCAACACAGCCTCACCTGACCAGGTCCAGCGGGTTTTCGGCCTGGTTCAGACGCTGCACCAGGTACTGGGCAGCTCTGGAGTCATTTCCGGACAATTTCCACCACATCCTCAGGCCGAAGTAGAAGAGCAGGATGCCGAACACCTGCCGTCGTGACGTCAGAGCGCGTTAACCATGGTCCGGCGACATCACCCATTCGCCGACACGGCCGACGTCACAACCCACTGAAGACTCGCGTACTCGGCTCACCTTAATCGATTCTGCCTAAAATAGATCGAAGAACAACTGTCAAACGATGGATTCGCTACATGCAGATTACATACTCTTGTGAATCGATGCCCTGCGTGTATATTGGGGGGATTTACGAACCAGTCACCTTATATCAAGATCAATGGCGGCAATGAGCTGGGTTCTTCTAGGTATGTGCCGATTATCAGCATGGATTGTTGAAGCCACGCCAATCCTCTGTCCATTATGAGTATCGCATAGTCAAGGTACAATTTCTCCTACTTAACCATCCTTCACCATCGTCCTTATACTGAATGATCTCTTTGGTCACTTGCATGCTTTTCGCGATAGCGAATGGCCGGTGCGCATAGCGCGCCAAAATTTTGTGCATGTTATACAACATCTTTCATGCATTTATTGGTAAAATGTTTGACCTCTTGTCATCCCAAGTCACTGACCTAGGTCAGATCAAAGAGATCAACCACCAAGAAAGCTAACCGCCCGTATAATATGAAGGGTCTAACATATTTCTTTGAGACTGACAGGAGCCATTATGTGAAACCCAACACATTGTCATTTCACATTTTTCCCGAAATTCACTTGACCTGACCTGACGTCCGTTCAACTTTGCCACATTTTCGCGAAGTTGCATCGGTTTCAAGGAATTTCACTAGGATTTTGAACTCCATGTATCACATCTGGTACACCACTCATCGCATAATACCATTAGCTGACCGAAGAACTCGACACATTGAGACCAGGTTATGGCCCACCATGACTCATGCTTATAGCTTGGGGTGTTTTGAGGGCAATACGTGACATGAGGTATGCTTTGCTGGGGCAACGATGGTCCCTACATTATAATTCAGTGACAAAAACTACCCTAGAATGAGTCCCAGGTCAAACAGATCACCCAAAGTAATTCAGGTCAATGACGCCAGGTGACCTGGTGACCTTGTGACCCGGCTCAAAATGACAAATCGCATTGAAGCGGCATAATATGGTGTTCTGGAGCAGACATTAAGCATACGTAATTGATATCAGTCCCACGGTGGTTGACTGAAAGCACATAGCTCGCATGTGTTGTATTTCGGGCATGACATGAACCAGTCATTAATAAATGAATTAACGTCACATGTTGTATGTGCTTTGGAAGGCACTCGTGGAGGTAAATGCGACAGTGGACTCCGTTTTCTTGTCCCAAGTCACTGTTTTCAAATTAGAGGGTGTTCAAAAAGATCTTTCAGTCGAAACTGACATCGAGGGCTGATCAGTCGGGCAAGGATTCACCAAGTCGTTGCAACTAAGCAAACCAGGGTATTCTCCAAACAGCAAGACATATCTCTACGATTGGCGTACTCCCTCTTGGGGAATATTTTTAGTACATTCCAATGGTGTCGCACAGAGTAAATACCATGAATTGCATAAGTTTGGGATTTATTACCCCATTCGCATGCCTCGTGGGGCTGAACAGTCGAGAAACTCTCGGATCGGGTCAGATCTTGTCGCATCGTTTTGTCCAAGCCAGCAATGCAAAATGAAAAGTGTTGCAATGGCTCCTCGCATATAATTACGGACAGTTTCTGGGCGTAAACATTTATTTAAACGTCTGGTCTGCAGATCGACAATATTTTTGTTTGACATACCTGCGGTTCAACACGCAATTAAGGCTGCACCGTTAGGCCCGCTGGACGAGCGAAGGTGAATGGCGGGCTGTAGGGCTCCCACGCTGATTAAGCGACGAAGTATCGAGACGTAAAACGTCGACACAATAAACACAGACAAACTAAACGTTGCCACGCAAAATATTTATTACAAATGAACAAACATAAAATGTGTATTTGAAAGCAACGTCCGATATAAAAATCGAAAGCCCTCACCCCTGCCATGTTACGGCGATACTCGCACCGAGCCGGTACCCGGCTAATATCGCGTCTGGTAGAGTAATGCACCCTGTCAACCCGCGGCAGGTCCACCACCCACACACCCATAATTTGGGAACTGTGCGTCTCGGAAGAAGTAGGGTAACACTAAGCAAACTATGGATATTCAAAAGGACTGAAGAAGAGTAGACTGAAGCTATGTGGTAAGAATATGTAAGATTGTCGAGCCCACGTCGGTCGTACATTCCCCAGGGCTCCGTCCATATCGCTTGTTTTATACAGAGAGGCCTAAGGCGCAATCGTGCTTACAGCCACAGCCATGTGGCAGACACTATGGCGTCAGACGCCTTTGCATCAATGTACGAGTAGCTCCTTGCCTTGTGACGTTCTCCCGGTCACCCTCACGTTATTGTGTGGCACCAAGGTCAAGTGGCTAAAGCTTAGGATACTGACATCACCCATCATCAAAAAATGAATCTGTTGGTGACATAACTAACAGGTATATTCTTCAATGCTTTTGCTATTGACCTCGTCGGGCAGAGTATGCATTTGTACAGGTCTGTTTCAATTATCTGTTAACCCTCGCCCGTATAGGGGGGAGGGTGCAAACCCCCCCCTAAGGTTTTTTGTGTATTCCTTCCAAACCGATGAACGGATCGCTCTGAGATTTGTCAGTACCCTCTGGGGCAACCTTTTGACGACTTTTGGTGAAATTTTTTTTGGGGAGGGCATGTCAGGTCACAGAGTTATGAGGTCATAAAAGGGAGCATCTCCGAGCAGTTTTCAACAAACACGTGATTATCGCACCTAAACATGACATTGTTGCCTACATCGACTGGTATTATGTGTTTTGCAATGCAATTTTGCAATGCCCAGATGGGTTCCCATTGGAAAAATAATGTTCCAAAAATCGGTGACCTCGGTTGAGCTCGTTTGACCTTTCGACCTTTTTTAGCTGACCTACGGTAATTTTTCGTGCTGAATTTGAATTCAGCGTCCATTTTTACCCTGAGGAACTTTAAACTTCTAAATTGGAACCACTCTTAAAAAAGTTGGATATTTGGGGTCACGGCTTTGACCTCATTTGGTGCATGACATATAGGTCCGATCACATCGTGTCACATGTCGTTATGTTCGCAAGGTCCCAATAAACATGTTTCCGGCCATGTCGTGCATATTTAGACAGTAGTTTCGATATAACTGACGATTTTCTTCGGAAAATACCCCCAAAAATCAATTTTAGACCTTTGATCTGACCTGGAAGGTCCACCATGGACCTTAGGTCATACTGAATTCCAACCGCGAGATCTCGGCCAAATCTATCACTTTCGTATTTGGTTCGTTTTCGTAACATGCACGGTTTCGAATCGCCAGGGGGGGTCGTGCCCCCCTTTACGACCGAAGGTGGTAAAATGCCGAATACTGGCGAGGGTTAAGATTGTTTTCGCATTTTGCAGTAAACATTGTGTGGTCCATATTTTGGCAGTAGGTATTTTGCGGTAGATACTTTGGCAGTCGCTATCTTGCACGTCGATATGCTCCGGACGACGTTTCGCATTTCGACAATTCCGCAAGACATTCCGTGTGTCGATATTTAGCGTAATCGGCATTTTGCACGTCTATGACGATATTCGGCGTGCTGATGTTTGGCGAAACAAAAATTTGCGTGTCGATATTTTGTTTGCTGGCCTTCTGTGCTGCAAGCGCACAGCACGGCCTGACGCCGCTGCGGGTAACGAACGATGGTGACACCGTCACGAATACCACACAGGTTGCGTGGCGCGCAGCGATAGGGCCACGGCCCCAAGCGGCACGACACAGAGCACGTTTTTACGAAGAACAACCGCAATACTTCGGTGGAAGTAGTTTTAGTTCGCACGTCAAGTCAAACTTCAAGAACATATCCAATTCTGACGAAATAAAGTGGTACTTCAACGATATAGCAAAACACAACTTGTCTTCAACGTCTCCGAGATCTGGCCGATCAGGTCCAGTTTAGGTAGCTCACAGGCATCTTTTTCGCAGATACGTGGAGAAGAATAGCTCAGAATTTGCCTGCGCTTGTGAAATGGGACACATGGTGGCCGTGTGGCCTTAGCAGTCGGCTCATGTTTGTGGAGGGGGAGGGGGAGGGTATTTGTGCTAGCCTGCACCGATGGATGGCTTGCTAAGATTAATAAACATGGGATCTTGTGCGACGCGCATAGTTGCATTCGCCGCTACGTGTGGCGTCCTGCGTCGCAACTCGCAACCACTTCACTCTGCATGGCGGCGGAAGGGCCGAATTCGGAACATTTGGGACCTTTCAGGGCAATGCAGCCGCGGATCTAGTTAACTGCGTAATACTGCGATATATATGGTTGATGCAATTGAATGCTACGTGGGCGTCATCACTTATGCTGAGTACCAGTACGGGGGAATGCGAAATACCAGGCAGGAGCGTAGCACTCAAGCCAGGCATTAGGTTCCGATATGGAAGCCGAAATATTTCGAATACTACGAATCAGAAGCAAAGATAAGGAACTGGAATAGCCCGAAGCTGACGCCCAGCACCGACGACATACCACAGACACCAGGCCGACCAGCATGACGACGGCCTTCTGCCAGTTGCCGACGCCCGACCACTTGCCACAGCCGGTGACGCGAATGGTGTTGATGCCGCGCCAGCCTCGCCAGCCGCCCCAGCCGCCACGACCCCCGACTCTCATCTCTTCGGCCGCCACTGGCCGGGTCAGTCAGCAGGTCACTGATGGCAAGGTCATCAGTGATGGAGGTCACTGATGGCGAGGTCATCAATAATGGCCGCTGATGGCAGTCGTCCATGCTGTGGTCACTGATGGTAGGGCCACCCACGACAGGGATCACTGCACACAAGCCACGCCTCGCTCCACACCGACTACACCTCACTCGACATCCACCGCACCTAACTTTACACCGACAACACCACTCCTCACTCCACACGGATCACACCATACCTGGCACCAACCACACCTCACATACAACTCACCACGACCACACCATCCACACCGACCACACCACATCTAACACCGACCACACCACATCTCATACCGACCACATCACATCTCACACCGACC
Source organism: Ashinkailepas kermadecensis (assembly GCA_034440615.1). Classification (NCBI taxonomy): domain Eukaryota; kingdom Metazoa; phylum Arthropoda; class Thecostraca; family Neolepadidae; genus Ashinkailepas; species Ashinkailepas kermadecensis. The sequence goes on from JAOTOM010004432.1 coordinate 250,936, forward strand.
ACACCTCACTTCACACGGATCACACCACACCTCGCACCAACCATACCACATACACCATATCTCATACCGACCACACCACATCTCACAACGACCACACCTCACTCCACACGGATCACACCACACCTCGCATCAACCATACCACACACACCATCCACACCGACCACACATCTCATACCGACCACACCACATCTCACACCGACCACGCCACACCTCGCACCAACCATATCACACACACCATCCACACCGACCACACCATATCTCATACCGACCACACCACATCTCATACCGACCACACCACATCTCACAACGACCACACCTCACTCCACACGGATCACACCATACCTCGCACCAACCACACCTCACACACCATTCACCCGACCACACCATCCACACCGACCACACTACATCTCACACCGACCACACGTCATACCGACCACACCACACCTCACACCGACCACACCTCACTCCACACGGATCACACTACACCCCGCACAAACCACACCACACACACATACCATCCACACCGACCACACCACATCTCATACCGACCACACCACATCTTACATCGACCATACCTCACTCCACACGAATCACACCACACCTCGCACCAACCACACCACACACCCCATCCACACCGACCACACCACATCTAATACCGGCTACACCACATCTCACACCGACCACACCACACACACCATCCACACCGACCACACCACATCTCATACCGACCGCACCACACCCCACACCGACCACACCTCTACGTGGTCCGCGGATCACACCACACCACGAACCGACCACACCTCACTCCACACCCCACACATATCTCACACCACACCTCACTTCACACCGATCACATTTAACTCCACACCGACCACACCTCACTTCACACCGACCACATTTAACTCCACACCGACCACATCTCACTCCACACCGACCACAACTCACCCCGCACGGAACACACCGCACTGCCAGGCATCCGGCCGAGCGGCGTGTGTGTCGGGCTGTAGTTGCGGAGCCCGCCACCAGAGGCAGGTTTCCTGTCACGTCAAGGTCGCAGCCTCCGGCTATGGATGGCTCTGAGCGCCTTTGGTGGAAGGCTGACCAAAGCTGAGACATTTCACACGTCTTTATTAAAACTTGGTCCGTAAGGTGGCACTAGGAAAGGTAACACGAGAAAAAAGTGGCCGAGGAGGTGTTCGGTGAGAGTGATGAGCAACGGCGAAATGCGTCTGCTCAACTAACGAGAAAATGGAGAGTAGTAACGAGAACATCACTTTCAACAATCGTTGATCATCGGGAACCGGCAAACTGCATAAGGGCATACAATAGTAGTAGTAATAAGGACATAGTACATTTACCATTATGGACAATGAGTGCTTCGTTTTCCAATGCGATCAAAGCGGAATAACTTTTTCATGGCATCGTTATTTTGCGCTTTCCAGTTGGAAAGCGATTGTCTTCCAAAGCTAGTTGTACCAAATGCATAGTTCTGAGTAATAGTAGTAGCTTGTGTAAATGACTAAAACCTTGGAGCTCTGAAGAAGCAAACATTTCGCGGAGATGAAGGGCAAAGCTCGCAGATAAAATGTAGAAGTACGCTGCGTAGACCCCGACATTTATATACCTACATAGGCGCACGTCCAAGGCCTACCTTAAGAAATCCCTGGGTGCGTTCTAGTATTAATAGCAAGGCACAGTGGCAGCGCTCACGCGGCGCTTAAACGGCTTACGCCATACCATGGAGGGGGCAGTGCAGTCCAGAACTAGCTTGAATCCTGAGAGCGCTGGATTCTGGGATCCACGTTCCAAGACCGAATCCTGAGATCCAGGGACATGTCAGTTTGTAGACTTGGATGCATCCAAAGCCTGACGTCTGCATTCAGACAGGTGCGCTCGCGCTCCGCTACACCTTTTCTTACACTTATTTGACACCAATTGCTTAAAAAAAGTGATACAGACCAAAATCGGGACGTCACAATAACGTTATAACTGAACCTCTCTCATTCAATTGGAAAGTTTTGAATCTTGATTGTGTTTATTTTACCTTAAGCACACGAATAAGGATATGACAACAAAATTGTACCAGTGTATGCACAATAGTGCATAGAAAACACATCAGTAGTTTGTTATCCTAGGTCAAGTCAGGAGGTTAGGCCACTTATGAAGCTGATCAGTTATGCTTCTCCCTCGTTTCGCCTTCTGAATAGAGTTACCAAAAACCGGAACATTATGCTATAGAACACATAAAGGTGCACTGATGAATGACGTTTCACACCAATGTCAGGTCAGGTCACGGTCTAGTCCCTCACGATGTGTTATAAGTATCCGCTGCCGGAGGCCGCAAGAACAGGGATTACATAATACACTAGAGGATACTTCGCTTTGTGCAGAAATGGCGCTCAGAGGAGGCGGATTCACAGATATATGAGTTTGTTCTCCACTAGACCGCGCAAACCCATCGCCCCAGGCCAGTGATCTCAGATGACCTTAGATAGGAATTTAAAGCGTTTGTGTGACGGTTGCTCTAGATGAAATTTTGAACGCTGATTTAAAATCCATTGCGCAAAATAGCACCTATTGACACACGAGGCAAAGACTGATAGTAATTTCAAACGACGTGAAGTGATATGAAACCACCCGACGTTGCCTGGTGTCTGACCTGAAATCCATAGTTTAATAAAGACATGAAGTCCTTTTAATTGCAGATCACCAACAGCTTTACGTCCTTAAAATTGATCCACAGAACCCTCATATATGAACAGGTATTTCTTAGCAGGCCTCGAACGACCTTGACCCTTGACCTGGCTAGAGATCACCGGTAGGTCGGGGCGGAGTTCTGGATCCCGCTGGTTTGGTGCCCTGGTAATGTTAAGTAGTCATTTTCCATATCCAATCTTTAAAAAAAATGTTTTAAACATAAGGACTTGAACACCCTGGCTTTGTGAGAGATCTCAAACCCTGACTTTTGAGCCAAATGATGGTTCTCTATATTTTCAAAGTTATCTGATATATGAATTTATCGACAGAGCGATAAATAGAGGTTTCACTTAATCAATGGGAATCTAAAGCTTTACATTGCGGACAATACTGATTTCCGCAGATCCAGGTCATGGCCTTTACCACTGACCGTTACAAAGAGCATATTAGTATGCGGAGGATGCTGACACCATCCAGTCCTGTGCACATGTTTCAATTTTAATGATTCCAGTACATGAAAGTGCAGAATGGCTAAGGTTCCAAAATTATAATTTTATGACCTTCGGCGACCTCATTTTTAAACTTGGTCTCGAAATGAAGCCACAGCATATTTGAATCCAATGGTGGACCATCTATGGTTGTGTAATTATGAACTAGTCCTCCAAGTCGTAAAACATTAGCGTTATGCCGGGTACCACAAGAAGTGACCGATTCCGGGTGCAGTTTTTCCAAAACAAGGTCACTTCTCGTTGACCTCATAAGCCTGATACCTAGCAGTTTTAAGGAATGTAGCAAATGGATGTAAACGAGCTGAGTAAAATTTCAGCAAAATCGTCCCATTCATTTATGTGCTAGATCAGAAAACTTCAGGGGTGGGAGTCGTCTCGGCCTCACCCTCTCGTAATGCGAAGGGTAATGAAAGGAAATACAAAATGTTCTGATGTTTACTTCATGGCTAGATATCCCGGGCGAGTGGGGGAAGGAGGATCCACTCGGGGGCAGGGGTCTGGACCCGCCTGATTTAATACCCTTTTAATGTTGATTTGTCACTATTCATATTCAATTTGAAAATATGTCTTGAAAATAAGGGCTTGGGCCCCCTGGCTTCGTGAGAGATATCCAACCCCATGGCTTGCTTGCTGTAATGGCCCAGTCAACACATAATTATCATTTGTGAATACATAGGTACGTGGGTGTTGGCGACATTCCGACGAATCCACCGGCCCGGCCATCCACCAGACATATATTCGTAATTCCAACAACATGAAAATGAAGCTGCAGTTGCGCTGCCCTCACTTAAGCTTCGTTTAATGTGGAGCAAGCAGGCAAATAATGATCAGAGGTGTCGCCTGAGACGCAGTCTTCGACCGGGTCACACTCTGCTTTTAGTCGGTACAGTCCTCAAATTTTATTGACCGACTCTGGCGGAATTAGGACCGCAACGGTAAGTGTCGACCACGCTTGGACCTGGCCTGCGTGGCCTGCGTGTGCCGACATGTAACGCGTACAGGAAGCGCTGCAGTCCAGTGGCGCATAAATATTTGGAACAGCCCCTATAGCTGGATGAGGGGCTTATGCAAATGAAGCGGCACATTTCAGAATTGCGTAATAGTTGCAAGACAGACTTTTGGACAGACAGACAGACTTTGTCAGACAGCCAGGCTTTCGGACTTACCAGGGCTAACACAAAACTAATACACACGGAGGGATATCAGAAAAGTAGAAGAAAGATGGCTCCGATAACTCTGGAGGGTTCCTTGCAACATGGTCACCCAAACCCTGGAAGAGGACCCATCTGCCGACCTACGGGGTAGTCGGCGACTCTCTAGGTGACATAAGGTGACACCACTACAGATATAGGGACTCCCTGGAGGGCTCTCTTCGGAAGTAAGGGTCCAGATAACGTCTCCGGATGGGCCTCACTGCTTCATGGGACCCAGAACCGGAAGGAACTCCGACCACCGACTTTCAGAACTGAGTGCATCTGGAGGTGTCCCGACGCCGGAGGGATTCCTGTCTCATCGAGGCCTTTGGTTATGGGTTGTGTCATAAAGGTTGTGCAAATGGCCAATGGACAAGTTTCACGTAATGGGTATTTTGTTGCAACAAAACGTATGTAATATTTCGTATACAAACTGAAGTATTTTGCTCATCGGAGGTGCATTTCCTACTTAATTAAATGATTTCAGTTAAGTGTTATCTTCGATTAAAAACCTACCCGTAGTGATGACGTCAGATATGTCGAGCCTGAAGCGGCCAGGCCGAAGACACGCAGTGAAGTCTGGACCGGGTATTTCTACGCCAAGTTTTTCAACCGAATCACATCATGGAGGACAACGTGAGTGCTTGTGGCACCAAACTGAACGATTCTCAAGAAAATATGAAGCTTGATAAGGTAGATAATTTATTATGGTGGTAATGCAACAGCTAACCTTTTTCTTCAAATCCAGGGCATTGTGGTGTCGTGTAAACGAACAGCAAAAGCTTGCTTACAAAGCAAAAGTAAAATGTGTGAAATGATGGGAAGGGCCACTGCATAAACTATATGTGCTTTAGCTGTACACCATGGCTTCCCTCCAGTGAAGAGAAGCTGTTTATACATTCAAATTTCTTTTATATTTTTATTCCACAATATTCCATGCTATTTTTACCGCGATGCTGATCAGAAAAGCCGTAACATGTCAGGCGTGTCGATGTATTCCTCTGCGTTCAGCGAGCAATTGTTCATCTTTCAGACTTCAAATTTCAGGGTTGAACTCCCGAAAGCCCACCTCTGCATGCTGGATCTGAAGGAGACAAAATGTAGGTACAAAATCTAGCATTTCGTGTATTCGGCAAGCGGTACGTATCCACACCGGTTCCCCATACGATATGGCGGAAAACGCGTAGTGCCCTGACTATGCAACTCCGTGGAATACAACCGACAAATTTAGCTTTTCGCAATGCGGTCCTGAAGATTGACCAGACCGCACACAATCTTGACTACATCATCCATCCAGTCAGTCATGCTGAGCGAAATACACGAATGCATGGCCAACATCCTAACACGCGCACGCGTGCGATGACGCGCTCGATGTGCATCCGCAACCCGACGATCGTTCGCATCTTCACGACGGCAGCGGTGCTCAGAGTTTCATCCTTTCGAACGCTTGCTGGCCGGACTGATGAACAGCCGCGTTTTGCTGCCTCGCTCACCAACTCCTGAAACCTCTATCTGCTAAAACTGTTGCACCGTTGCGCAGACAGTCCAGGTATTCTGAACTGCACACGATGTCCATGTCACTGACGCGCCCTGGTTTGCCATCCGATACAAGGTTTATCAGCCCGTCAGGGGTAGCAAAATGAGATATTTTACACTATTGCATGTTTTGCACTCTGACCATGACATGCTCTGCGCGACCGCGTGAGCCGGCTTTTCAATTTGGATCTCGAAGCGATCAATAATGCTTTCACAGGACGAAAATTTTCCATAAATGCATGAGGCAGATTATCACGGATTGGTTGCTGTTCTGGCGAAGCAACCAATTCGTTTAAACGCTCCCGCCGGCACAGAGCTGCAGCCTGGATACGTAACCAGTGCTCAACCGAACAGATCGGCGAGCAGGTGACTCGGCATGTCTAATCTTATGGCATCAGTGCCGACACTAAATCTTCCGTTGTCAAGCCTGACCTCTGTTTACATATTGAATCATATTGGCTAATGGACCAGCGATATAAAGTGCTCTGGAGGCACACCGATATACCGAGATGGGTGCCTTTTGACAAGAGCCTGAAGAACCTGCCCGGACATCCAAGTCACCCGACGGTCGGATGCGATTTAGCTAAAACAGTCACGATTAATCCAACCTCGGCAGCGTCCTATGCGTAAAATCGAATGGCCGGCAGTGGACCTCCGCTCCCTCGCATACGTGACGTCACAGATGTGTTGACCAATCCAAGCGAGGCATTCTGAGTAGTTTTAGGATTATTTAAGCTCTTTAAGGACTTCAAAAATATATGCATGCCACCATCGTCTTCAGAATTAAAAATCAGTAGTGAAACATGAAAAAATACGGTTTGTCCCGACATGAAACTTGTCCATTGGAAAATTCTGGTCCCTTTGGCGCTAAGAGCAAGGGCAAGTACTCCCTGTGTGGGAAGGTGACTTCCAATTTGAGATCCAATCATTTCCAAGAAATGAATCGCATTCATTGTGCATTCCTCCAAAAACGGTTGGAATCCGGGATTGCAAATTTTCCAATCCAATCTCTGAGATTATTTCTGACCTTCACAGAAATTCCCTTCTTCCCATGGTTCCCATTCACAAAATGTATTAATATGGTGTCTCCGAATGCGGCAGACGCACCGCAATTGCTACAACTAACAACGGGTAGCAAAATAAGCTGCCACGAAGGAGAGCTTTGAGGAGTCGGGGGAATAGAAACAATAGGAGCAATAACGATAATGTAAAATTTCAGCAACCAAAAATATCCTAACCTAGTCAGGGTTGGATTCATACTTTGTAATTTTGGAGCGGAGATAAAAACCATTGGTAATTGAATATGGAGAGGATATTTTCCCTCTGACCTGTGACAAGCTCAGCTTGCACTTTCTAAGGTAAATCTGCAGTTTAAGACAATTTCTGGTCTCTTGGAATTTCCTTTTTTTAATGCGATGTTTATGAATGTGCCAAACATGATTTGACCACTCATTTCCCCAGCAAATGCATACTTTTCAGTTGGGAGGCAAAGTAACACCCAAAAAAGGGGCTTGGAGTTCAGTGATATAGCATAAATTATGTTCAAAATGAAGAAAAAAGATGTAACATAGCCTAACCTAACCTAACCTAACCTTCCATAAGCAAACTCTTTTTTAATGGGAAATCTTCAAGCATTTTTTTATCTCAAATATTGTTTAAATAAAAAAATATAACCTTAGCTCACCTAACCTAACCTAAGCTAGCCAGAGCTGTTTTTGAAGAAAAATAAACTTTTTTTCAACTTAAGAAAACATTTTAGGTATTCTTGTGCTTTAGGGTGGAAACAAGACAAGTTTTACACACATTTGCCTACATAAATCAAACAAATGGGTTATGTTTGGTTAGGTTAAGTTAGGTTAGGTTTTATCAAGTTAGAAACTTGTTCAAATTATTTTTTTTTTAAATAAAAGAAGACAATTGTTTTCTTTCTTCACTGCACAAATTTACCCATTTTTGTAACTTACAACAAAAGCCTAACTTAACTTAACCAAGCCTAGCCACTTTACAAGCTTCATGGAGGTAACATATGTGTGAAACTTGTCTTGTGGTTACCTTAAGCTGCAATAATACCCTTTCTAATGAATCTCAAGCACTCCATCACAGAGCAGCTCATGGTCAAGCAGCACCATTCAACCTCCAACTGAGAAGAATGATAGGATACATTACTGGAGATCATAATCTTCTGCATGCCAAGAATGCAACAATAGTCTGTCTTTCCAACCCTCAACCTGATTTTTCCCTAAAAATTATCAACAACCAAAATTCAAAAGTGCCAGGCTTTCAAGTAATACCTGATTTAGCATAACCTGACTGTTTCAGTTCTTCTTCTAAAAGTAGGCATTTTCTCCAACTGTAAGAAAAAACCTAACCTAAACTAACCATTTAATTTTGAGAAGAACTAGACTTCTTGCACATCATGATTAGAAGTAAAATAAGATGAAATTGTTTGTCCAACATTGGCAAGGAATACTGTGTTTTGCATAAAATTAGTTATATTAAGGAGTGTGAGTGTGTGTAAAACTTGTCCTGTGGCTACCTTAAGCTGCAATAATACCAACTAACATAACCTAGCCTATTGTTTGCTTTACAGAGGTAAAGCATGTGTTGGCTTATCTTGTGGATGTCATAAGCTGGAATAATACCCAATTTTGCTGGATTTTGGATGCTTGGCCTTGCATTTTCTTGTATTGCTTATTCCTAAAGCAATATGAGGACCACTCCAACCACTCCAAATTTACAGAATATAAAACTTGCTTCAGATGGAATGCTATCACGTGCAAAATTAAAAGCTACTTGCAAATTTAGGGTATTTATATAGAAGATGCACATGAGCACAAATTGGAGAAAAATGTATGGACTGGACTTGTTGAAGCTTGCCTAGGAACTTCTTCCACTACCATTTCTTTTGGAAATTGTGTGTATGCAAGATATTCATTATTTAAAATAGCACCACTTAGCATTAGCACATCAGATGATGCAGACTCATTTGGTGACATAATGTTATAAGGTATTTGATTGAACATAGGTTAATTTTAGATGATCCAACATCAGTAGGTTTTAGGTAAACCAACATCAGTAGGTTTCAGGTGATTCAACATCAGATTTTAGGCAATCCAACATCAGTACTAGATGCTAGGCATTCTAACATGTGTAGGTTTTAGGTGATTCAACATCAGTAGGTTTCAGGTGACCAAGCATGAGTAGATTAGGTTTATTTTTGTGTAATTTTGCATGATTCTTCATTTTTTTATATTTCACATGCACATTTCCAAAATTTTGGTTTGTGGACAGCTAAAATTAATGGAAGGGACAAACTGTTCATCTTGTGCCCCTTTCACCCAAATGTTTATGTACACTGAATGCTGATGCAGTTGATGTGTCTGAAAGCCCAAATGATCAAGCAGTCATTCTAATGTTTTGCATGAAGAGCACTTTAACTTGCAGTGTATGCTTTCTTTGTTGTCAAATATATAACATTTATATTTGTTATATTATCACATTTTGGAAATAAAAGTATGCACTTGCATGAGTATGATGCCTAGCTACCTTTCTTTGGTGGTAGTTGGGCATTATTGGATGAGTGTCCATAATGCATGTAGATCTGAACAAAATATTTGGATTCTGCAGGCTATGGGCCTATTTCTAACTTCTTCCAAGCTGGTCTCTGCAACTCATCTATCCCCAATACTGGAGTCTCCAGTCATGCCCCAGGTACTGGCATATACTCCACATGTGACATTTATGAAATACTTTGAAGAAATGTTTGTATTAGTAAAGAGGCACCCTAGCATGGTGGCAACTCCATATCGCCCCATGTGAAATTCAAGGGGGATGGGAAGTTGAGTATTTTGGAGAAAATGACCCATGAAAAAGCATTGCAATCACCTTTGATATACCCAACAGATAAGACCAATCACAGCCTGGACTCTGGAGAAGATGGGCCTTTAGAGTCATGGATGTGTTCATGTGAAGAGAAGGAGGATAAAGAACAGGATGTATTTTGAAGAGCAAGATCAAGATGGAATCGATGATATTTTTATTCCAGGTATGTCCTTTTAGTTTCCTATGCACTGAGGAAGCTTCAAATTATCAGCACATAGTTGAGTATTTGATGTGGAAGGCATGATAGCTAAGCATGCACATGAAATAATTTTGGTTATGTGGTCCCCACATTATACAATGACACTTCTGAGGCTGTAGTTGTTTTGCAGAGTATATCCAGTCAAGATGAGTTGCTATCAAATTTTCAAATCATACCAATTTTCAATGTAAATTGTACTTAAGCAGGTGGAAATTTGGCTCTGTTTTCTAGTGTTCAAAAAGATAATGTCCCAGTCCAGGTGTTTGAAGTCTCAATCTATCCTATTTGTGGCTTGTGCAGCAATATGAAGACCTTCAATTATCCTGGGTATGATGGTTGCATGCCCTGGCTGTGCTGCAGGCCTGTCAGAAGCTGTGCTGTCCAACTGCAACATGTGCGGAGAGAAGCACGCGACAGCCGAGTGTCAGTTACTGCAGAACGCCCCCAGGGTGAGCCATATTGATACCAGGGTGTGCTGTTGGCAGTGTGTGTGTTGTTGCAGCACATGGCGACAATGTGTGGCATATCGTCCCCTCCCTGGCATGTGTTGGCCTGCATCATGACACCTTGATACATCAGCTGTTGAAACTGCTGTGTATGCTACTTCAAATATTTAAGTAAATGTCCTGGACTGAATTTTGATTATGTTCATCTCTCCCAGCAGGCCTGAGATCAGCAACCATAGTTCAGCTCTCTTATAGTCCATTTGGCTGCCATGTTCAGTTCAGGGATAAGCATTGGTGGCTGCTGTGTATCTGTTGGTGTTGAGATGGTGTAGTGGTGTCGAATCAATCCATCGGTGTTGAGATGATCCAGTGGTGTTGAGTTGATCCACTGGTGTTAGATGGTCCACTGGTGCTGGGTTGGTGCAGTGGTGTTGATATGATCCAGCCGTGTTGTACACCGTTACCGGTGTCGCCGGTCAGCTACACCACAGGCCAGTTGCAGATTGCTGACAGTGTGGTGAGTCGCGCGCGCGTCACGTTGCCCTCCGTGCTGGGTCTACGGGTCCAGCTAGACACCACCGTCACCGTCACGTGTGCCACCGAGCTGCGCGCTGGTGCAATGTTTGGCCCGATGGTAGCGCCGCGCAACGACTCCATCACTAACCACCAGTTTCCACTAAAGGTCAGAGATGGTGTTGGTGTAGTGTGTGTCATTTATCACGGTTATTATTAGGCAGTATGATTATTAATTCGTTGAAAGAAATAATCGTACTTACTTACTCAGCGATTTATTATGCTATCCAATAGAAGGGCAATCTTCTTGACATAATATGCTACCACTCATTTTATTGATATAATGTAAGTCTACTTTTGAGTACCCCATCATTGCTGGTTCTGGAAGTCTTTACACCAGCTATGGGTGTTGCCAGAACTGGCTGTGCTCTTAGTTGAGGTCCTTCAGTATCAGTATATGACTGTTTAGGTGCCTCATCCTAAAGTCATAATAATTGACCAAAAATGTCCATTGTCACTGTAAATGTTACATAACAGCAATGAGGGAGGTCTAGCAATGCATGTTCAGAGAGCCTAGCCAGTCTTGTTTCTGAATGTGTCTGGGTCATTCTGCAGGTATTCTGGGAGTCAGAGGGGGAAGGGAGGATGGCAGGAAGGTGTTTGTCTCTGTGCAGGTGTTTGGAGAGATGTTAGGTGTCGCTCTGTAGTTGTTCGATGATGGGGTCGGATCATTGTTATGGCTGACTTCTGAAGGCATCTGTGTTGCTCTGCAGGTTTTTGCTGAGGATGGCGAAGCTGACCAGTTTCTGGACACCACCGATGAGAACCTCTGCAACTGGATGTGTCTGGTGCCAGCGTCGTCAGACGCTCACGTCTATAATCTCGCCTGTCTTCAGGTTAGACCTGGGCCATTCATGGAGGATCATAGTCGTTTCGGGCTGCTTGGAGATCTCTCACGAAGCCAAGGTGTCCACGTCCTTACTTACAAGCCATTTTCAGATTGAATGGGGAAAATGACAAGTTGCCATTAGCAGGATACCTACCAGAGGGTCCGGACTCGATACCTACCAGAGGGTCCGGACTGCTCCGCCCCACCCAGGATCTCCAGCCATGCGCTCGGGACACATCTCATATCTCGCGTCTCCACCCAGCCCTAAAAGTAACTTAGCATTCTACGACTTGGCATGCCCAGCCTGTCTAGCTATTTGCAGTAGCACCTCTGATCGACAGTGTGATTTCCAATAGTGCATCTGGATGGCCACACCGGTGTCTCTCCTTGTGAAGCACGTGACTACCGCAGGAGTCTCGTCAAACATGTGGCTATGTCGGACGTCTCTATCAGTCACAGTGGCCACACCTGGCATATATATATATATATATATATATATATATATATATATATATATATATATATATATATATATATATTATGTTTATTATATATATATATATATATATATATATATATATATGTATGTATGTATGTATGTATGTATGTATGTATGTATGTATGTATGTATGTATGTATGTATGTATGTATGTATGTATGTATGTATGTATGTATGTATGTATGTATGTATGCATGTATGTATGTATGTATGTATGTATGTATGTATGTATGTATGTATGTATGTATGTATGTATGTATGTATATATATATATAATATATATATATACATATATATATATGTATATATTCTTTTATACATTGGCTGTTGAAGAGAAGGGCGCATTTAGTTTTAGCAACTTTTCTGCTAGGTTTTCGATTGATCGTATTACTTTCTTCGTTTCGTTAGATAGCTGGTAAATTATTTCACCAAGTGACATGTACAGTTATATTCGTTTATTGACGTTTCGGATTCAAACATTGATCCATTTTCAAAATCACCGCTCTGCACAATGCAAATAAACACACAAGTATACTTTAAAAACATAAATTGAGCACAGGTTTCACACGAGCTATTCTCGCAACATCATCTCACATTTTGTCAATTCCTGAAGGGCCACCCACATAAACAAGTATATTCTCATCTGAACTATTTACAACAACCATGAAGCACTGGATCGCATTTACATCGAAACGTGTTCTGCCCCCCCCTTTCGCCCTTTTTGGTCATGCATTATTCCAGAGTGACAACGTGACGTATGTGCTGACTTGTTTGTTTATTTCTGGTGTGTGTTCACGTATGTACAATGCCTCGAGCACCATGAGACGGGTTCGGTCCGGGCAAGACGTGATGATGGTGGTGTTGTTGGTAAGGTGTTCTCGTGTTAGCAGTGTTTGGTGGCAGTTTGTCATGTGTTCTCTTGGGTGCTCCATCTCTGAGGTGCATTGTCAGTCTTATAGAAAGGGAGGTTGTGGTGGCACCAATGTAACTTACTGCACGAAGCCTACAGTATTCGTATGGGCATGAACATTTGTAAACTACATTGGTACGTTTTAGTTTTTCTCTGTTGGCCTGAAGATTGTTTTTCATCACAGGTTTACAACTTTTCATGTTTTGATAGTAGATGACGAGTTTTAGCTGATCTTTGTTGTTGGTGCATGTGATGTTGTTTGTTATAATGTCCTGTATGACTCTCTCATCCACCTTATAAGCAGAGTTCATATAATTTCGATAGTAATATGGTGGATGGTGTTTGTTCTGTCTGTATATTTCTGGTTGGTGTTCCTGTTCATGTGTTTCTTGATTTCGTCATCAACCTGTGTGTTTGTGTAGCCATTGTTTACTAAAATCTGTTTTAGCCTGTCAAATTCTGTATGAAGAAGTTGGTAGGAAGAACAATTACGAATTGCTCTCTTTACAAAGGCACGCTTTGTATCTTTCAGGACACTCACTTTTTGCGTTCATAACTAAGCCAATGTTCGATGGTTTCCGGTATAATGAGGTGCACAATTTTTATCAGTGGGGCTTACAAGTACATCTAAAAACGGAATCTTCCGATCGATTGGTGTTTCAGATGTGAAAGTTAGCACTGAGTTTTTCTCTAATTTTGAGATGAGTTCACTGAGGTGGTCACTGTCCCTCACATCAACAAAAACATCATCGACATACCTGCAGTAGGTATGAGGCGCAACAGACGGGTCACGCAAAACATTGTTTTCCAGGTGGCACATGTAAAAGCTTGCAAAAAGGGGACATAATGGGGAGCACATAGCCACGCCTTCCTTTTGCCGATAAAGTTCTCCACATGGCCCACGGAAGGGAGACATATATATATATATATATATATATATATATATATATATATATATATATATATATATATATTTTTTTATTATATATACTGGGCCCATGTGGACTCCTCGAATCATGACGTCATATATATTTGACATGGTGTCCTCGTTGCCTCATTTACTTAGTGACTACTTGTGGCACTGCAATTGTGCATGTGCCATTCAGTATGATGAATAGTAAAATTACAGTTTCATGGCAGAGGGATGGGACAGCAGTGAACAATAGAGCATGCTACGTAATGCCAGTGAAAAGTACATATAATGTAAAGATAATCTTTCGCGTTAGCTACATATTTTATTCAATCTTTCTAGAACTTAGTCTTTCACCAAGTGATCTCTGTAAAATATATTCCCGAGCCAAATTAGCCGGGAAAATTCCTTTGTTCAATTGTAAAATATCAGCAATAACTACACGGGGTGACGGCTGGCCTCTGCTGTGCCGCAGGTCGGCGACGACATCTACTACGGGGGGCACAATAACTACACGGGGTGACGGCTGGCCTCTGCTGTGCCGCAGGTCGGCGACGACATCTACTACGTGGTGCGTCGCACCGTGCCGGCCGGCTCCGAGCTGCACGTCTGGTACTCGCCCTTCTACGCCCAGAAGCTGCGGCACACCCTGGCGCCCGACGTGCTGTCGCCGCCGCCGGCGAACGTCACAGAAGTGGTGCTCATCCGCCAGTCGGAGCCGCTCCCACCGGACCAGGTGCGCCGCTGACGTCATGGTGACGCCACGCCGACGTTCGGGACCGACTCGCCCCGGTGGAGCGGTGCCGACAGGCTGGTTGTCACGTCACTGAAGTTGTAACAGTGTCCTCTCGGTGACTGACGAGAACAAGAAGAAATCCGTGCCAGCCCACCACCGTGCTCTGCCTCGCACTCCTAATGGCCACTGCGAAGGCACGCCGGGTGGATGCTCCGCGATGTCGCTGAATCTTTCGAACAAAAAGAGGCTTATGCTTGGGAATCAATAATGACGATCTGAGATGACTGATGAGTTTCATGGGGTAGTGAAGTAGATGGCTACCTCAGATAGTAGCCGGCGGCAGGTGATGCTGGTGGTTACTGATGAGTTTCATGGGGTAGTGAAGTAGATGGCTATCTCAGATAGTAGCCGGCGGCAGGTGATGCTGGTGGTTACTGATGAGTTTCATGGGGTAGTGAAGTAGATGGCTACCTCAGATAGTAGCCGGCGGCAGGTGATGCTGGTGGCTTCGTCAGGTGGCTACCAACGACAGCTGATGATGGGTGGTTTCCTCTGGTAGTGGCTGACGACAGGTGATGGTGGTGGCTTCGTCAGGTGGCTACCAACGACAGCTGATGATGGGTGGTTTCCTCTGGTAGTGGCTGACGACAGCTGATGATGGGTGGTTTCCTCTGGTAGTGGCTGACGACAGGTGATGGTGGTGGCTTCGTCAAGTGGCCACCGACAACAGGTGATGGCAGCTCAGGATGACAGCCTGTGTACCGTTTCGTCAGCTGATGGCGGCTCAGAGTGACAGCCTGTGTACCGTTTGGTCAGCTGATGGTGGCTCAGGGTGACGGCCTGTGTACCGTTTCGTCAGCTGATGGTGGCTCAGGGTGACGGCCTGTGTACCGTTTGGTCAGGGTGACGGCCTGTGTACCGTTTGGTCAGCTGATGTACCGTTTCGTCAGCTGATGGTGGCTCAGGGTGACGGCCTCGTCAGCTGATGGTGACTCAGGGTGACGGCCTGTGTACCGTTTCGTCAGCTGATGGCGGCTCAGGGTGGCAGCCTGTGTACCGTTTGGTCAGCTGATGGTGGCTCAGTGTGACGGCCTGTGTACCGTTTCGTCAGCTGATGGCGGCTCAGGGTGACGGCCTGTGTACCGTTTCGTCAGCTGATGGCGGCTCAGGGTGACGGCCTGTGTACCGTTTCGTCAGCTGATGGCGGCTCAGGGTGACGGCCTGTGTACCGTTTCGTCAGCTGATGGTGGCTCAGAGTGACAGCCTGTGTACCGTTTGGTCAGCTGATGGTGGCTCAGGATGGCATCCTGTGTATCGTTCGGTCAGCTGATGGTGGCTCAGGGTGACACCGTGTGTACCGTTTCGTCAGCTGATGGCGGCTCAGGGTGACGGCCTGTGTACCGTTTCGTCAGCTGATGGCGGCTCAGGGTGACGGCCTGTGTACCGTTTCAGCCGGCCCATCCAGCGGTGACCGGGGCGCCGCAGCCGCCGCCGACGGCCGGGCCTGGCCGCCAGTGTCCACTCTGTGACACGCGGCCGGCGGGTGACGCCGCGCTGGCGCAACATCTGCTGCGTAGACACGCGGCGTCACTGTCCACTGGCGCCGACACCACGTGCGCCGTGTGTCAGAGCCGCTGCTCCTCGGGCGGCCGCCTGCTGGCGCACCTCCGCAAACACCGCGGACAGCACACCTGCACCCACTGCTGCAAGGTGGGTGGCACACCTGCGTCCACTGCTGCAAGGGGGTGACGCACCTGCACCCACTGCAACAAGGTGGGCGACACACCTGCACCCACTGCTGCAAGGTGGGCGACACACCTGCACCCACTGCTGCAAGGTGGGTGAGACAGCTGCACCTACTGCTGCTGGGAGGGTGACAATTTTGTACACACTGCTGCAATATGGGTGACATACTGGCAGGTACTATTGCAAGGTGTGTGACACTGGCAGCTACTGTTACAAGATGGTGTCACACTGGCAGCTGCTGTTACAAGATGGGTGACACTGTCAGCTGCTGTTACAAGGTGGGTGACACACTGTCAGCTATTGTTGCAAGGTAGGTGACACACTGGCAGCTACTGTCACAAGGCGGGTGACACACTGGCAGCTGCCGACAGGATAGGCGTGTCACTTCACACCGATATTCGAGAAAGACTGCACTGTTGCGGAAGTGATAATACATGTTACGACCATTGTCGTCACTGGCGATGTATGTAATAGCGATAACCGCCATGAATGAAATGCACTATTTAAGTGTGAACCATTTGGTTCCGCCAGCACAGGAGATGATTCCTCGAAGACGCACACTGCGTTTCCCGCTGCAGCTATGGTGTCTGGTTTGCGTGCAGGTGTTCGCCCGTCGCGAGTCGCTGGCGCGCCACCCGTGTGCCGGCGCCCGGCTGGCGGCCGAGGGCCGCGCCTGTCCGCACTGCACGCGCCTCTTCACGTCTGCGGCGGCGTGGCAGCGGCACGTGAGCCGGCACACGGGCGCGCTGCGCTGCGCCGGCTGCGGCCGTCTGTTCGCGTCGACGGCCACCATGGCGGCGCACGCGTGTCGCGCCCGCCTGCCGTCCGACCGACTGCTGCCGTGTGCGCAGTGCGCGCGCCGCTTCGTCAACGCCGCCAGCCTGGCCAAGCACGCGCCGCTGCACGGCGAGCGGTTCCGCTGCGCCGACTGCGGCCGGCGGTTCTCGGGCGGCGCGCCGCTGCGCCGCCACCGGGCCGTGTGCGGCGCCGCCGAGCGGCTGGGCGGCGGCGGCGCCGTGGCCTGCCGCCAGTGCGGCGCGCGGCTCGGCTCGCTGGCCGAGCTGGCCGAGCACGCGCGCCGGCACGAGCTGCCGCACCGGTGCGCCACCTGTCGCCAGCGGTTCCGCTCGCGGCTGCAGCTGACGACGCACGTGTGCACGCGGCTGGCGCCGGAGCGGCCGGCCGCGCGGCGCAAGGGCCGCGGCCGAGCCGGAGCCCGAGCCGCCGCCGTCGTGCCGGCCGTCTGCGAGGTGTGCGCGCAGACGTTCTCCAGCAACAAGGCGCTCTGGCTGCATCGGTTCACACACGGAGAGAGGCAGTTCGCGTGCGAGATGTGCGACAAGAAGTTCAAGAGGAAGGATACCATGAGGGCGCACTTGCTGAAGCACTCGACCGCTCAGGTGGATTTGTGTGCGCCAGGCCGTTTTGACCGTCACGTGACACAGAAATTATTGGGTCGGTGTGTGTATTGCTGCACAATCGTGTCATACGGACAGAATGCCATGCAGATGACCAAAATCGGCCCACTGCCTCGATTTTCCTGACACAGCCTAGCGTAGCAGCTGCTCTTCTTGTTACTTTGACCATGATGTATTGGTTATTACTAGTTTCGCATGCCATTGAGTGATGTGTGGTGTAGTACATCTGTATTCATAGTCATAAAGTATGAGCTGCTGTTATAAACACTTCCATTCCCAGTTGTCATATTGAAACACTCGCATCGACCATGAAGCGAACCTAAAATTGTACCATGACTTCAGAATGAAGTTGGGTTACATTGGCAGGCTACATCACCATCTATCATTGCATTACATTAGTTGTATTAATGCCATTTGTTTCCATCGTGTTGTTGGCATTTTGGCACTGATGCACTGCTTTTCTACAATGAGTTGTCCATGCTGACACTGCGACTCATCAAGGTCGTTGGGGGCCCTAGATATATCAAGTCAACTTCATTGGGCTGTGCGATGCATGACCACACCCGTGTCCCACAGCGTGGCCGCACACGTGGTCGGCCGGCTCAGGTGCCACAGCTGACCATTGCCACGTGGACCATGTCCCGACCGCAGCCGACCACCTGCACGCTGTCGCCGCCCTGAAGCCCTAATGGCTAACTCAGCGCTGTCGCTAGGTGCCGTGTCCGCACTGCGACAAGCGACTCAAGTCGAAGAAGTCGCTGGCCGTGCACGTGCGACTGCACACCGGCGAGACGCGCTTCGCGTGCGACGTCTGCGGAAAGCCGTTCGTGCAGAAGGCGGGCATGGAGCGGCATCGGCGCACACACGACCCCGGCCACAGGGAGGAGAACAAGTGCGACGTGTGCGGCAAGCTGTTCAGCAGCGACCATCACCTGCAGGAACACCGACTGGAGCACACTGAGGTCTGGCGGCGCTCGGTGTACGGCAACGAGGTGCTTAGTGGAAAGTCGGCTTGTGCTTTAGCGGCACTGTGTGTTGTTCATTGTCGGGTACCCCAGTCCCCAGGCGGTTGGGCGGTAGTGATAAGCAACCTTCAACAGCATCAGTGGTTGCTTGGAGTGTTGGGGATGTGTGAGCCGGCCCTGACCTGTGCCATCTGACCTGTGACCCCTGACATTTGGCATGTGACCTCTGACCTGTCACAGGGCCGGCGCCATCGATGCTCTGCGTGTGCCAAGACCTTTGTGAAGCTACGCACCCTGCAGCGGCACCTGGAGGAGGCACACGGCAACTACCAGTACGAGTGTCCGTACTGCCACATGACCACCAAGTTGAAGAGCAGCATTGGGTGCGTACACGTGTGACTGGTCTGCTGCACTGTCGCTGTGTCACGTTCGTTGTTTGTTTGCTTATTTATTGTCAAGGGGCTATGTTCGGTAACTAGTAACTCAATTTGTGTTCGGAAACGCTGGGTCATATTTGCATCTTTCCTTTTGGCTTCTCCGAAGTGCAGCTATTAGACCGCTTGCTTTCGGTCTCATCTGCCCTGGCCAGACAGAGATCTAGTCTCTACGTGTTGCTGTTTGCGCCTCGCCAACAGGGTTAGCTGACAACTGGGCGAACAAGGTCGGCATAGCGGCAAACCGGCCGACTCCTAATTCAAGTTTCGGTTCAAAATGTGTTCTGAACTTCATTTCTGATCTACAATATTCTATTGGTCTCAAGATAGAAAGGAATATAAAAGGGATCGTCTGTCTCAATCATATAACAAGACGTGGAGGCCAAGCAAAGTCAGTGACATCAGATAAACTCAGAAGACTGACAAGTTATAAAATTCGAGTTCAAACTTCAGGCACCATGATGTTACAAGTACAAGGCATCTCCAGAGTTTCCATTGCATTGATCGTGCTGACCAGCCATATTTTATAGCACGAAGGCTTATGCGTGTCGGTATTAAAAAGTCACAATATGTGGGCAGCAGCGGCGGTGACGTCAGCAGTGTCAGCGGTAGCAATAGCGGCAGCAGTAGCAGAAGACCATGACAATGCTGGCTACTGCTATTGGAATATGCGTCTTTGGAGTCATTGGTGCTGGTATAAGTTTCACTTTTCAATATAATTATATTAATTATGCGAATTATCAGCTTAAAACAGCAGGGCTTCGAATTGGTTCGAGTGGTCGAAAGCCGTGTGCGATAAGTCATCACAGCGCCAGGTCGGTCCAATTGAAATATTTCCAGGCGCATGGCTAAGGCTGTCATTTTAGAACGGATTTCTAGATTCTCGAATCATCAAGCCCGAACTTAAGCTTGCCAAGCAGCAACATGCAGCCACAATGTAGACCATTGGAGCCCCGGAGAACATGTGAGCCACCCAGCTGGCGACGGAGACGCGAGCACCGCACGGTTTTGCTGTCTGCCGTATAGCAGAACGGCGCTGGAGTTTTTCACCCAAGTATATGGTCCGGCACGCCTCTAAACACACTCGCCTATCCCCCTGGCGCCCAATATGTCATGTCTGGTGTGCGACGATGCTGCTTGAATTTCGGCTGTTGCAAGCATTCCAACTGGGCTTGCTCAATGGATTCCAACTGTCACCAAATGGATCGCTGTCTTGTGTATTATCCAGTTTCACACACAGCACCAGCAGCACAGCACACGTCGATGTGACACGACCGAAGCTGATAACAAAAAGCGTAGGGAAGATGAAGGCGATTGGACGAGTTTTTTTTATGTGGCAGCGTCAGCTTCGGACAAGGTACCTCAACCAAGGGCGTCGCCACCGGGGGCAGGGGGCAGTCGCCCCCCTGCCGTGAAACAGGGGGCGCCGCCCCCCTGAAATTTGAGGAGGCCCCTATCCGCAAATGCACAGCAAAAAAGGTGAGCAAGGAGGTCGACGGGACAGAATATCATGCTGTCAATGAGGCCTCAAAACTGACGAGGCCACCAGGAAATATAATCAGGTCTCTATAAGAGACGTAGAACAGAGATTGGGAGGAGGCCCCCAGGACGAAAAGGAGGCCCCATGACGAAAAGGAGGCCCCATGACGAAAAGGAGGCCTCAAGACGTAGAACAGAGATTGGGAGGAGGCCCCCAGGACGAAAAGGAGGCCCCCGGGACGAAAAGGAGGCCCCCAGGACGAAAAAAGAGGCCCCAAGACGTAGAACAGAGATTGGGAGGAGGCCCCCATGACGAAAAGGAGGCCTCAAGACGTAGAACAGAGATTGGGAGGAGGCCCCCAGGACGAAAAGGAGGCCCCCTGGGACGAAAAAGAGGCCTCCAGGACGAAAAAAGAGGCCCCAAGACGTAGAACAGAGATTGGGAGGAGGCCCTCATGACGAAAAGGAGGCCTCAAGACGTAGAACAGAGATTGGGAGGAGGCCCCCCAGGACGAAAAGGAGGCCCCCCAGGACGAAAAGGAGACTCCATGACGAAAAGGATGCACCCAAGGACGAAAAGGAGGCCCCAAGACGTAGAACAGAGATTGGAAGGAGGCCCCAGGACGAAAAGGAGGCCCCCCAGGACGAAAAGGAGGCCCCAGGACGAAAAGGAGGCACCAAGACGTAGAACAGAGATTGGGAGGAGGCCCCCAGGACGAAAAGGACGTAGGACTAGACGTAGAACAGAGAACAGAGATAGGAAGGTAACCCCCAGGACGAAAAAGGAGGCCCCAGGACGAAAAGGAGACCCCAGCACGAAAAGGAGGCCCTCAGGACGGAAAGGATGCCACCGAGACGGGCAAGAAGCCACCCAGGTTAGACGAAAAGGCTTCCGATGGGTGGCAGGATATTCTCAAGTTGGAACACGAGGCCCCCAAGACGGAAGATGCCCCTGCAATATAAAATTAAGACCTGATAGGGGAGAGTTCTCCGGACGCAATAGGGGCCCCAAGACGGGTAGGAAGGTTTCCGCAGGAATGAGAGAAGGCCACCGAGACCAGCCAGATGAGGCCCATATTTTGGAAGAGGAGGAACTTCGAAGAGAAGATCTAGGACTAGGACGCAAAAGCACCCTGCGAAGAGGATAATGAGGCTCCAGACACAGATGAGGAGGCCCCCATGACGTGAGAGGAGGCCCCTAATTTGAAAAAGGAGTCACCTAGGAGAGGGTAGGAGTCCCCAGAAATCAAGAGAGTGTCAAAAATGGCACGGAGGCAACCAGGATTGCAAAAGAGGCTCCAACACCGGACAGGAGGCCCCAGAATATGAGAGGAGGACCTAAGACGGAAAAGGAAGGAAGATATGAGATGAGGTTTCGGAGACGCAAAAGCAGGCCCCAAACGGGTGAGGTTCCACCGACATAGAAAAGGATGATCCAGAGACGTGGCAGGAGGCACCTAATTCGGAAGAGAACGACACAAGATCGGAAACGAGACCCCATGATGAACGAGGAGGCCCCTAAAATAGGAGAGAAAGACCATTGGATAAGAGAGATGGCTCCCAAGCGGAAAAGAAGGCTCGAAGACGGCTAAGAAGGTCCCCGGGAAATAACAAGGCCACTAAGATAGGAAAGGTTGCCAGTAATTTAGCAGAGGCGGCGCCTGGGAGAGAAGAGGAGTCCACCAGGAGATAAGAGACCACCCCTAAGATGGGTAAAGATCGAATCCAGAGCGCAGAGCAGGAGAACGCAGAGCAGGAGGCCCCCAAGACGTGAGAGGAGGCCCCTAATTTGAAAAAGAAGGCCTCTAGAGGAGAAATGAGGCACCTGCCGGACTCGGGAAGGAGTAGGTCTCTAGGACCAAATGAGGTCCCGAAGACCGGAAAGAGTTCCCAGGAAATGAGAGGAGGCCCTTAAGATGGGAGTGATAGCAGGTATGGAAGGAGGTGAGGTTTCCAAAATTGAAGATCCCTCAAGACGGGTAAGGCTTTGCCAGGATAAAGGAGGAGGAACACGAGGCGTGGCAAGAGGCCCCTAATTTGGCAAAAAAATGCCCCTCGAAGATGAGAGGAAGCCCCATGCCATGTTAAAGGGGCCCCAGAATGCAAGAGGCCCTCCAAGACGGGGAGAGGAGGACCATTGAATATGGAGGAGGGTAGGACACACAAGGAGACATCGAAAACCGGTAAAAAGGCTCTAGGAAATGAGACGACGCGACAGGAGGCCTATAATTTGCAAGAAGAACCACCTAAGAAATAGTAAGAGTCGAGTCTGGATATTTTAAAATCACGATATGGGCCCCAAAAGATCCGGCCGGGGCCCCCGCAAATTACGCTGAGCCTGGGGTACCGAAAATTCACGCCCGGACCACGAAAATCATGCCAGGGGCACGACAGGTCGTACCGTGCCCCAAAAGTCTCATTGGGACCAAAACAAATGACGCCGGAGCAACGAAGAACAATCCGGACATGAATAATCACTCTGTGGGCCCAACAATGACGCCAAGAGCCTCCAAAACGCATTGGACCC
Organism: Ashinkailepas kermadecensis; assembly: GCA_034440615.1. NCBI lineage: Eukaryota > Metazoa > Arthropoda > Thecostraca > Neolepadidae > Ashinkailepas > Ashinkailepas kermadecensis. Next base: position 274,424 of record JAOTOM010004432.1, read on the forward strand.
CAAAAAGTGTCGAGGCCGCTATAGCTCGCGCGAGGGATCCAAGAAAATGACGTCGGGGCCCAAAAGATCACATTGGACCCAAAAAAGTCGCGTCGCATCCCTTGAAAATCACACTGGAGGCCCAGAAGGTCGCGCCGGGACCCCAAAAGTTGCAGCTGCCCCCAAAATCAATTTTAACCGGAATGTCACTCTGGGACGGAAAAAAAACTCCTTCAGTGGCCGCAGTGCTATATCAAAGGGGCAAATGCCCCATCCATCCTGAGAGGGATAAGCTCCCAAGAATCGTGTCGGGGGCCTCAAAAATCGCGCTGGGGCCACCAAAATTCGCGTCGGTCCACCAGAATTCGCGTATGGGTCTCCAAATAAATACGGCGAGCCCCGGAAAACTCGCTCGCTCCGAGGCCCGAAAAATTGCGACAGGAACCGCCAAAATCGCGTTGGGGCCACAGCTAAATACAACGCAGCTAAATACAAGCACAGTGTGACCACAAACACAAACACAAATCAAGCTGGAGCCCTCCAAAATAAGGATGGATTCCAACAACTAAATGCCCAGGTAAAAAAATGGCTCTGGAGCACCGAACATATTATCAGATGCCTTCACAAATTGCGTACGGCACCGACAAACAAACCGGATCTCGAACAATCGAGGTGGGATACAAAAACATGGCGCCAAGTGCTCGAGAAATCAGGCCGGGATTCGGACTTTAAAAAAAAATCAGAAAAGTTTCACAAAATCGTATTGAGCCCAGAAAACTGGGGTTGGGTCTCCGGAACCACGCGCCTGGGTGCGATAAGCCACTCTGGGACCTAGAAACATCGTTCCGAAGCCCCAAAATTGTACTTGGGCCCCACAAGTGTGCGTCAGAAGCCCAAAATAAACACATCGGGACCCTAAGAGCACAACGGGGGCCGAAAATACAACTGACCCTCCAAAGCGCACGGTCTCACAAAAAGCGACAGGGCCTTAACACAAGCGTTGCAGCCATAAATATACATACCGGGAGGTCTAAAAAATACACCGGAAGCTCTCAAGGCACACAGGGGTCATGATAACGCACAATAGCCTGAAATGGTGGCTGGGGCCGCAAAAGGCAACATGGTTCCAAAACAAACAAAAAAGACCGGCGCTAAATAAACACATCGGGATCTTCGAAAACGCCCTGACACGTCAAAATCCTCGGTGTACAAAAAATTCAACAAACCCTAAAACTAGCAGGGGGTTCGAAAATGCTTTAGGCCCCTAACAAAAATGGATTGGAGCCATAATACACAATCATAGACCAAGAAAGATGCAACGGGTAAAAAAAAACGCCGAGGCTTGGCCTCGGTTCGGTATCCAATCTGGGAGGATAGCAGCAAAGATATGAAGTGCATCAAAGCTCAGCGGAAACCGCATTTCATAGCTACCAGAAAATGTGGGAAGTAGGAAACTAATGATCGAATTTAATCAATCGACTTTTCGAAGCGAACGCCCATGCGAATCATTCCATCACGCCAAATATCGTGCAAGTCTATCATGTGGCAGCAATTAGCAAAACGCAGAAGGCCTAGCAGAAACCATAGCATCGCACGAAGTGTGGCGAATGCACCGAATATGAAAAATGGGTGTGCACGTGCACTGACGTTGCCGTTGTGGCGACCGGGTGCTATGAACTGCAATGCCTGAAATTGTAAAATTTTGTATTTTAACGTGGTGGGTAATACATTTTACTTTGAAGTTATGGGCCTAATACATCTTCTAAACCCTGCTCGTTTTAGGGCTTTGTTGCGTTTTTTTGTGCACGGAGTATTTTTTACGGGTCAGGGCGTTTTCGAAGATCCCGATGTGTTTATTTAGCTCCCGGTCGTTTTGTACGTTTTGGAACCATGTTGCCTTTCGTGGCCCCAGCCTCTTTTCCAGGCCCCTGTGCGTTCTCATGGCCCCTGTGCGCCTTGCGAGCTTGCAGTGTATTTTTCTTAGAGCTCCCGGTATGTTTATTTAGGGCTGCAACGCATGTTTTAAGGCCCTATCGCTTTTTGGGAGACTTTTGTGCGCTTTGGAGGGTTAGTTGTACTTTCTGGCAACGTTGTACTCTTAGGGTCCCGCTGTGTATATTTGGGGCTTCTGACACACATTTGTGGGGCCCCAGTATGATTCTGGGGCTTCGGTGCGATTTTTTCTGGGTCCCAGCGCGACTTATCGCGCCCAGGCACGTGGTTCCTGAGACCCAACGCGAGCTTTCTGGGCTCAACGCGATTTTTGTGGATCTTTTCTGTTTTTTTATTAAAAGTTCGAATCCCGGCCTGATTTTTCGAACCTCTGACGCCATGTATCCCACCTGGATTTTTCGAGATCCGGTATGCTTTTCGAAGTCATACGCAATTTTTGAAGGCATCTTGAAAAAAATGTTCGGTGCAACAGAGCCATTTTCCTGACCCTGACATTTATTTGCTCTCTCTCTCTCTCCTTTTTTGGAGGGCTCCAGCTTGATTTTTTTGGGATACCGATCCGGGTTTGTGGTATAGGTGTAATTTCAGCAGTGTGAGGTAACTTATCAAGGGATACCAAAAGAAAACCTTAGAACTGAGTGGTGGAGTTAGGGTTGAAATCCGACCAATCAGAAACCATAGTGGTAGATTAGGCCCCTCCACAGGACAATTTATTTGATGACTAATCATATTATTTCGAAATGTACCCTTTAACAAAATAGCGGTCGAAATCCAAGGACTTTTTAATGGGCGTAGGTGCCCTCCCCCCCCTGCAAATCCGTTTGCCCCCTCCTGCTTGACGCAAATATAGGTACTCCACTGGTCCCTCAATAATTTTCCGAAACATACGCCCATGGGGAAAAGCCAACATTGAGGGGACAAATTACCCCCTCATAAGCATGCAATACAACATCCATGCCCCATATGAAATGGGATGAATGATGTTTTTAAATGCATTTTCTTCCAACAAACTTCTTTTCTGTTATTACAGCCTGCATGCGATGCGCCCCTAAACCACAATAACTAACTAACTAACTAACTAACAGCCTGCATGATTAGAGCTTCCCAGCTTCCATACCTTCTCAACGTCATTTACAAAACGGCACAGCACAGCGAAAACGATGGGCGTGACGGCGTGGAATGTGAAGGCTTGGATTATGTATGTACTGACATTGTTGCATTGTTGCATTGTCATTTATGCATTGGTGTTCAATGCTTGTTCTTGCCGTGAATTTATTCGCTGAGGATATATTTTAGCTCGTGTGACAGTTGCCTTGCAGCCAGCACCAAATGTTATAAAAATAAACAAATTCCTAGGATGACGCTAAAAAAACTAATGAATCCACTTCTCGTTGTGACCTTTACGAAATTGTCGTCCTTGGACTGAGAAATGGTCGTTCAAGCTTTGCTTATGACATCAAGCTGATGGGAATAAATAACAGTAGTGATGAATCTAGCTATATTCAGTTAGACTTGGAGGACTTAAAAGTGAGTTGATCAATGGCAGATATCTGTAAGATATGCTTAGCACCAGCCCCGCCAGCTCGCTGCAATCTAGAGGCCAGCGGAAAGATTCGAGAAAGCATTGAGACGATGGTTTGTTTTGGCACTTATGCATTTATCCAAATATTACTTATTTATACCCTGGTATGGCCCAGTTTTCAGCCAAAATGATTAGTGCTATTGCGTTTTGAGTAAATGATGCCCCATGCCAAGAACAAACAAAAAACAGTATGAAATCATGTTCCCCATCCTCGAACCATAGTATAAGAGCCTAAAAACAATATGAGACCCTAACACAATGCAGGCCCCTTTCGGGTAACAGGAGGCCCCCTTTCGACCTTGCCCCCCTGGAAGAATTTCGTGGCGACGCCACTGACCTCAACAGCTCATCTCCACACCAGGAAGGACAACAGAGGGGATGTTATGTTTCTGGCAGATCAGGGGACGCCAAGGTTGCCTCAACAACTCATCTCCACACCAGAAAGGACAACAAAGGGATGTTATGTTTCTGGTAGATCATGGGACACCAAGATTACTTCAACAACTCATCTCCATGCCAGGAAGGGCAACACAGGATATGTTATGTTTCTCGAAAATCAGGGGACGATGCGAACACGGCATTTAGGAAAACCGTATAACGTAAATCGTATATGCTATTGGACTGTCGAAAAACTACACGATGGAATGCTTGGAAAAAAGTTGTTCTTTGGGAAGGGACAACCCAATGTACATCTACACTGACTTTCAAGACCCAATTATGGTGGCGTGACTATGGTCTCCCATTGTCTAAGGTTGGTGGTTACTTTCAGGGCTTGAGGCACTCCAGTGATCCAGGAGTTAATCTGAGTGAGTCGATTATCATGGATCCTTGACAGCCCGGCGAGATCAACTAATCACGTGTTGTGATGTTCCCGTGTGTTCGTGCGCAAAATGGCCGTGGCAGTCCACGCGCCCCAAGAAAAGGGTGTGTTTCGTGTCTCCACTGCCCCTATCTACATGACCCCGATGTCATCCCCCCTCCCTTGACCCATGCAACTGTGGGTTTCCTCCCTGACCCATGTAACCCCACCGGCAGCCGACACATGCAAAAGCTCCACCCCGAAAGGCAGCCAGAGTGGTTGGCGGAAGGCTTCTTGGACTCGCTGTACATGTCCGGCCAACATGCTGAGTCTATACTCACATTGGAGCCGAGTAGCACACTGCTGCTAGCGCTGCCCTCTACCGATGATGATCTCAACTCAAGCTTAGCCGCACAGCCGACGGGGCTGCTGGTGGAGGGCACTGGAGCTGACCAAGATGTGCTGCTCTACGTTATCGATGTGCCGGATATGGACATCACATTTGACGAACAAACATGACGTGTGACGCTAGTGCCTCATTTTGCAGTGCGGTGGGTAGGCTGGCATCAGTTTGTTGGTGAACAATGCATTGCTTTGTCTGTATTCAGTCAAGGTACTTATCAACTCGTATGCCCTGATTGCTGTTTGCTGGTTGTTTTTGTTGCGTGTGGTGTGGTGTGTTTTTGTAGGCTTTTCCTCGCGTCCATTAATGACTATTTCAAGAATGTGTTGAAAAAAGTGTTGATAGAGCCTGGAATAGCATGCAACTGGAATCGAACAGTGTGTTGTGATTGCACCACATGCTATTCTTGTGATACCTTGTGAACTGGCCGCTGTTTGCCCTTAACGGTGGATTTATGTAGCGCGGGCTTTCAGTGGGTTTGCCTGCCTTGACATTTGTCCTGCAATGTGGAGGGCCCATGTTGGTGTTGAGGAACCTCTTGAGATTGAAGAACCTGTTGATATTGACCTTCCGGACGTGATTATGCCTAGTGGTTTTAGGTATATATTTGAACTGTGTGGCTACCACGAAAAGTGGGTGGCCGCCAGTTATGCTATGCTGGCGTTACTGTGGCGTTACTGTGGCGTATATAGTTACTGTGTATCATCATCACAACATGCTCTGTCAATATCTTTCTGCAATTCCCACGCATAGTCCAATAGATAATGCACACTTATCTTACAGTTTGTTTACGATCGATGGCTCCATCACCAGCCGTTTCGGTGTCTGTGACAGGGCCTGTTGGTATTCAGATAATCTTCAACAATCTTGCAGGACTTGTCGCAAAAACATGGCTGAAAATTGAAAGGCATTGATGAGTACATCTCTGGTAGGAAATGGAAGGAAATCCCGTTTGAATTTTAGTAGGCAGAGCAGTGTAAACGTGATGTTAGATATGTACGCGTCGTCAGTTCCTCGACAAATCACCAGTGCACCCTCCCAAGTTAGCACCATGATATCTCATGCTCTAATGAAAATAAGTGTGTGGGGTTCTCAGGAGCCCAAAATCCACTAATGTGAGTTACTTCAATGAGGCCGAGGGTTAAGGAGATATGGGTCATCGGCCTTTTGATGTCTTGTAATGCAGCCTTGTGAAGAAATATAATTCAGGTTTGTATTGATGAAAAACAAGATAGCGGATGTGGTTCATATCGGAAGCAAACGAGGATTTTGCATACGCCATCTAATGTTATCTTGGATCAATGCTTAATATTTTGACATCGTGACCTTTTAGTAAGATTATAATTTCAATAATTTGTCTCCTTATTTATTTTTGGTTTTCTCGATGTCAGATTGTTGATCGTAAAATTGTTGGTCAAAATGTAAACTAAAATAGGGCTTTGTTTTGGGACGAATTATGCTAATAGTTCATGACTAGCAACCCTCAAAAGCCTGAAATATGCCCATTCGGAAACCGATAAGCCTGGCATAGTGTGGCACCAAGCAAAAGCACTCATTCCTCCTATAAAAACTTCGATACATGTTTGCCACAGTGCGGGAAGTTTAAGAGACAATGTAGCTTTGCATTATCTCTTCAGACGCCGACATTCTGTGCAGAACGGCAAGCCCGAAACTGGGACCCTATATTGGTTTGATATATATATATATATATTATGCATATTTTCCTATATTTATATATGAACTGGAACCTCCGCCCACGGTCAATAGACCGTGGGCGGAAGGTTCATGAGATTGAAACGGCATTATGTCCAAGATTTGCAAGATAACCATGTCATCGGAGCAAGGGCTTCCTTTTGATCCCTCTATATGTCACCGAGTTCGCGAAATAGTTCGTGAAACATTGACCTAATTACGACCTTTTCGGGTCATTATGAGCAACAAAAGTTCCAATGAATACAAATGCATCAAACTGTATGTCAGGGGTAATGAGTCCGTTTATTCGGTGGAAAGGTCAAGCACATTTTTGACAGGCTTGCAAATAGGAACATCTTAGGCCTCCGCAGTCTATTAGGCATGACCGCATTTGCATAATGTATGCTGAAATAAAGCGCATTTTTATTTTAGATTATGCTAAGCAATTGTACGAACAGCATTTTGACGAACAGGCAACTAAAACTAAAAGGGACATTTCTGAAATGATCTGGAATAGGGTAACGGGGCAAATGTTTCTAGCGCCTTTCCAACATCCTATGAAGTGAAATATTCAAAATCCTTGTCATTGTGCCATTTAAACAATATCTGATTTCTTAGTTTTCGTTTAATATGAACCATTTCTGTTCTGTTCTTTGTAAGGTCGCAAGACATGACGTAAAAAATTTGGTTACCGGTATCTCCTTAACCCTTGGTGAAGTCGACGTAAGACTAGCAGAAGCGGATTTTGGGCTCCAAACAATATATGTAGTGATTTGCATCAAAATATGAGATACCGTGGTGTTATCACTTTGGCGGTTTGTCGTGGAGCATCCATTATGCGACAAGTGCAGAGAGGATGACGCGTATATTTGCATGGATTAAGTCCGTTAGTTTAATTTCTTAATGAACTTATTTCCCCATCCCCCTTCTCCATCCCGCATTCCACGCCACCGCATAGCTTTCCAAAATGTTGTTTTGCGTACTGCATAGGGACCATTGCGCCGTAATTGGATGCTTTTAAACATTCCCAATATTCTCAGGTTTTGATATGGAGTCCTATGGAGCTACCATCCATTTCCTTATGCTTGAAAGTACCTAAGATATTACTTACATAGCTCCTCTCCAAAATTATTTCATAAGTCGTCCATCGTACCTTATGTCCAACGCAGACACTATTCAACATGACAAGGAATGCACTGGGATATTGTCCATTATCTTCTCCCATTATGCACCGATTGGTGAAACAAACAGAGAAGAAATGCTTCGATTACTGTCCCAGCACAGTGCAAGAAAGTGGAAGTGAGCGAGGGAGAGGGAGTGTGTGTGTGTGTGTGTGTGAGGGAGATGCGGGGAAGGAGACTCAATTAATCAGCTTTACAACGGACCCAGACAACAGATACCTCTGTTGCCTTGAACGTGTCAGTCTCGAGGTGACTCTCATGCGTGAGAGTGCCGCGAGTAGGAGAGAAAGCTCTGCAAGGGCGCACCGCCCGCGCCAAACGACCGTTTCGGGCCTGCGCGGCCTCGGCGGCTTTTTGCTGTGGCTGACTGGCGATAGTCTGTGCACGAGTGTGGCTGCTGGTCATCACCATACAGCACCCGCCGACTGTCGTACCATACAACACCCGCCGACTGTCGTACCATACAACACCCACCGACTGTCGTACCATACAGCACCCGTCGACTGTCGTACCATACAACACCCGCCGACTGTCGTACCATACAGCACCCGCCGACTGTCGTACCATACAACACCCACCGACTGTCGTACCATACAGCACCCGCCGACTGTCGTACCATACAACACCCACCGACTGTCGTATCATACAGCACCCGCCGACTGTCGTACCATACAACACCCGCCGACTGTCGTACCATACAACACCCGCCGACTGGCGTACCATACAACACCCACCGACTGTCGTACCATACAACACCCACCGACTGTCGTACCATACAGCACCCGCCGACTGTCGTACCATACAGCACCCGCCGACTGTCGTACCATACAACACCCACCGACTGTCGTACCATACAACACCCGCCGACTGTCGTACCATACAACACCCACCGACTGTCGTACCATACAGCACCCGCCGACTGTCGTACCATACAGCACCCGCCGACTGTCGTACCATACAACACCCGCCGACTGTCGTACCATACAACACCCACCGACTGGCGTACCATACAGCACCCGCCGACTGTCGTACCATACAACACCCGCTGACTGTCGTACCATACAACACCCGCCGACTGTCGTACCATACAACACCCGCCGACTGTCGTACCTCACAACACCCGCCGACTGTCGTACCACATAACACCCGCCGACTGTCGTACCACACAACACCCGCCGACTGTCGTACCACATAACACCCGCCGACTGTCGTACCATGCAACACCCACCGACTGTCGTACCATACAGCACCCGCCGACTGTCGTACCATACAACACCCGCCGACTGTCGTACCATACAGCACCCGCCGACTGTCGTACCATACAGCACCCGCCGACTGTCGTACCGTACAACACCCGCCGACTGTGGAATGTACCACACATGCCTCTGCCTGTCTTCGCCTGACATTGCATCCACCACTTTACATTCTTTTGTATCTAATCTGACGTCACCCTGTCTGCCTCTGTATCCCGCCTAACATCACCTTGTCTGCCTCTGTATCCCGCCTAACATCACCCTGTCTGCCTCTGTATCCCGCCTGACATCACCCTGCCTACCTCTGTATCCCGCCTGACATCACCCTGCCTGCCTCTGTATCCCGCCTGACGTCACCCTGCCTGCCTCTGTATCCCGCCTGACATCATCCTGTCTTCCTCTGTATCCCGCCTAACATCACCCTGCCTGCCTCTGTATCCCGCCTAACATCACCCTGCCTGCCTCTGTATCCCGCTTGAAATCACCCTGCCTGCCTCTGTATCCTGCCTAACATCACCCTGGCTCCCTCTCTATCCCGCCTAACATCACCCTGTCTGCCTCTGTATCCCGCCTAACATCACCCTGTCTGCCTCTGTATCCCGCCTAACATCACCCTGCCTTCCTCTGTATCCCGCCTAACATCACCCTGCCTGCCTCTGTATCCCGCCTGACATCACCCTGGCTGCCTCTCTATCCCGCCTAACATCACCCTGTCTGCCTCTGTATCCCGCCTAACATCACCCTGCCTGCCTCTGTATCCCGCCTAACATCACCCTGCCTGCCTCTGTATCCCGCCTAACATCACCCTGCCTGCCTCTGTATCCCGCCTAACATCACCCTGCCTGCCTCTGTATCCCGCCTAACATCACCCTGGCTGCCTCTCTATCCCGCCTAACATCACCCTGCCTGCCTCTGTATCCCGCCTAACGTCACCCTGCCTGCCTCTATATCCCGCCTGACGTCGCCCTGCCTTCCTCTGTATCCCGCCTAACATCACCCTGCCTGCCTCTGTATCCCGCCTGACATCACCCTGCCTGCCTCTGTATCCCGCCTAACATCACCCTGCCTGCCTCTGTATCCCGCCTAACATCACCCTGCCTGCCTCTGTATCCCGCCTAACATCACCCTGGCTGCCTCTCTATCCCGCATAACATCACCCTGTCTGCCTCTGTATCCCGCCTAGCATCACCCTGTCTGCCTCTATATCTCACCTGCCTGCCTCTGTATCCCGCCTAACATCACCCTGCCTGCCTCTCTATCCCGCCTAACATCACCCTGCCTGCCTCTGTATCCCGCCTAACATCATCCTGTCTGCCTCTGTATCCCGCCTAACATCATCCTGTCTGCCTCTGTATCCCGCCTAACATCACCCTGCCTGCCTCTGTATCCTGCCTGACATCACCCTGACTGCCTCTGTATCCCGTCTGATATGACACTACCGGAGGAGTTGTTCTACAAAAGCAGCGTTTCTGTATAATATTGATACAATATCAATGTCATTGAGCCACAGTCACCGATGAAGTGCACTTGCAATGTATGTACCTATTGTACGGTAACATGCAAAACAAACTATTATATTTGATGAAGCGAGACAATTTGACTATATCAGGGCAGTCGGCAGAGTGACAGCGACACAGGAGGAGGAGGGGGGGTTGAGGGCAGGAGGAAAAAACACACTCGATTAAAGAATACATTTAATATGTTGAATACGCAAAACCAAAGATTTTCAGGGTGTTTCGCGCTCAGATAGTGGTCTGTTTCAACACATTTTTGTTTGGTCTGCCTTCCAGGTCAGAAAATTATTGCTGCTCCCCTGGCTGTCGGTACCAAAGTCGTCACTTTACCTGGCACATGCTATGGAATCATTTACACAGTGTTGTGTTAGCGCTGAACTAATGCTTAAGTCGTGAAGAAATCCAAGGGTAGACATGCATTCAAGCATACGTTTCCAGCCTTGAGTTCTCGTTGTCTCCAGAACATTCCGCCCTGCCATTGATGTGGTCGATGGGGCGCAGCAGATTCGTATTTTAACCGCGGCGACCTTGTCCGGTGGCAATTAAATCTCCAGGGCTGTGAGCGGTGAGCCAGCGCCCCGCTGATGCTGGCGCCACAGCCGATAATTACCAGGTGGGTTTGGTGTGCGGCAGGGAATCATCACATGGCGTGGTGGTGCGAGCAGTGGTGTCTGAAATTGCGGCCGCCATGAGCGCAGGTGCGACCCAGCTGGCGGTTGCGGCCACATCCGCACTACTCTGCGGCGCTCCAGCGGCGCCTCATTGGATCCCGGTCGGCCGGACAAGGTGGCCGCCATTGGATCCCAGTCGGCCGGACAAGGTGGCCGCCATTGGATCCCAGTCGGTCGGACAAGGTGGCCGCCATTGGGTCCCAGTCGGCCGGACAAGGTGGCCGCCATTGGGTCCCAGTCGGCCGGAGAAGATGGCCGCCATTGGATCCCAGTCGGCCGGAGAAGGTGGCCGCCATTGGATCCCAGTCGGCCGGAGAAGGTGGCCGCCATTTGATCCCAGTCGGCCGGAGAAGGTGGCCGCCATTGGATCCCAGTCGGCCGGAGAAGGTGGCCGCCATTGGATCCCAGTCGGCCGGAGAAGGTGGCCGCCATTGGGTTCCAGTCGGCCGGAGAAGGTGGCCGCCATTGGGTCCCAGTCGGCCGGAGAAGGTGGCCGCCATTGGGTCCCAGTCGGCCGGAGAAGGTGGCCGCCATTGGGTCCCAGTCGGCCGGACAAGGTGGCCGCCATTCGTAAGTGGAGCCAGGCGAGAGGAGACCCGATGACTGCGTGGTATAGGGAACGCTTCCCCAGACAGAGCCACTCAAGTGGCGGGGTGTCTTTGTAAAGTGGTATCCCCGCAACATACCTCATGCGTCATTTCTGGCTGGTCGAATAATGTAAGTATCTGAAATTCCCTGGGTTTACACGAATCGTCAGAGGAAAACCGACAGTTCAGACTACATTAAGCCATCGAAGAGGACCCTCTGTACCAAATCCTGAGCTCGGCCGTGGCATTATTTGACACCGCGTCTGTTAGGTACATACCAGCTTGGTACCAGTGGTACCAGTCTGGCAGATGCCAGTTGTAACTGAAGATACGACGACAGACAGTACCGGCACTGTGAGTCGTAAAGCGACAGCCCACATCTGTTCAGAAACGGCTGCGCGACACTGCAGCAACACACGAGGAAGTGGTCGACACAGTTCGTGAATCACAGGGAGTTCTTGTCCGCGATAAAACTAGATTCAAAGTTGTTAATCAATGAGTACGTCTGAGATTGAACGTTGCAGATGGGGAAGTCGAAGCGTATTTGTAGAATGACAGAGGCGGAGTTGTTCCTCCCATCATGCGGTCACTTGGCAGTGCCTTCTGTCTTGCAAAATGCTTGCAAGACAGACGACCTTGGCACGTGGCAACATAGGTAACTGTCGCATCAGCTGGCAGCCAGCAGATACTACAGTTATGAAGACGCAATATATGGGTGTCACAATGCGAACTGGAAGACGGCGCAGTGGCGAGGTGTTATCGCCAATTGGAACGGCCATGTTGGGCCACCGACGGCTATCCAGCCATTGTTTGCCTTCTGTCCACGGTTGATTGAGAGGCCGGTTTGTTGCGCTGCGGGGTCGGTTGCACCAGCGGGCCAGATCCGACCGAGCCTCACAGATCACTTTCAGGTCGGCTGCAGGGCACTGGTGCACACCGGTCAGCTGTGACGTGCTCCAGGGTAGGTGCCAGATAACCAGTCTCAATGTTTCCTAACGTTTAAGCAAATCGAATTCGTGTGAACATTTTTATGCACACCCAACCTCTCTAACTTGGTCAGTGCGTATAATCTTGATACAACTGTGGATATAATTATAATCGCATGCATTTCGAACTACGAATTTGACTCTGATGGCGTATGTGCCTCGCAATGGGTGTAACTGCCCAACAATCTCGGTTGGAAAGGGCACAAAGCACCTCTTCGTGTAATTTGCTCCCACGCATCGAGGTACGCTTTCTGTTGGACGTCACCAAAACGGTCGCCGCAAATACTAATCATTGCCAGTCGCTAGGTAGCTATGCCTGATGGGCATTCCATTGTCCGTGGGCGAAGCCGAAAGGAAGATGTGGCGAAAATAAGCAGATGCAATGTGACGTGTACGCCGTCATCTGGCACAAAATGACTGTGATTTCACTTTCGCTCGTAAATACGCAAGCGGGCGTGTACAGCGTGTTTGGGTCTGATGGAGCATGAGCAGGGTCAACAACATAAAGCTTCCGGGTGAGCGCAGACGGTGGCGGTGCCAGGCGATGACGGGGAATGCAACTGCCGCGGCCAGTGACGCCCCCGCCCGGGCTGGCCTTCCAACAGCGCCAGAGGCGGCACCCTCTCACCCGGCCCATGCCGCCCCCGCCCGGGCCAGCTTCCCAATAATGCCAGGGTGGCACCCTCTCACCTGGCCCATGCCGCCCCCTCCCGGGCTGGCCTCCCAACAGTGACAGGGGCGGCACCCTTTCGTCCGGTCCATGCCACCCTCGCCCGGGCTGCCTTCCCAATAATGCCAGGGCGGCACCCTCTCACCTGGCCCACGCCGCCCCCGCCCGGGCTAGCCTCCCAGCGGTGCCAGGGGCGGCACCCTCTCGCCCGGCTCGGAGTTGGGCAAGCGTGGGGGCGGAGCGGCGACCAGTGCGTGCTGAAAGGAGAGCAACGCACCGCTGAGATATGGACGGCGATCTCGTTTCCCCTGTCTGAGAGAATGTCGGTATATAAGAGGCGAGCGGCCGTGGCTGCGCCGACACTGGGTAAACAACATGAAGCTGGTAGGTGGCCGGCGGCCGGACGCTGTGGGGGAGCACGACGGGCTGGAGCGAGACAGCAGGCCGAGACGGGGCGGTGCAGACAGGGAACGGTGGTGTCCACAGGGAAGGAAGACACTCCTTGAGTTGGTCAGGTCAATTCGCAGAGCCAATCAAAAGCCAGTCAAAACCCGTAGACTGTAGTGTTGTGTGCTTGACGTTAAACGATCGAAAATTACATTGAATGAGCCCAATCCGGATGCATGTAAAGTGCAGGCCATGCGCGTGGATTCCTGCTTGTGTATGCCTGGGCTGCCAATGCACTGGCCGGGCACCCATAATTATTTGATAGCTTAAAAATTAGACCCATTGGCATACGGTAGCTGAGGAAGCACAGTAATATTTGAAAAACCTGATCCCTGTTGTAGAACACTTCGATTCATTTTATCTCCTTTTTTGCCTTAATTGCCTGTCATACTGTCGGCATAGAATGGTAGCTACATTTCTAGAGTGAGCCGACAGAACAGTTGTTGGTATGTTTTCACAGGTGATAATCTGGACGTGCTTGGGTGTGGCGCTGGCAGCTCCGCAGGCTGACCGGACCGCTCCCACGGTGATCCCTATCCTGGAGTACCAGAATGACAACTCTGGTGACGGCCGGTATCAGTACAGGTGGGTGATCAGGTACGGCAGTACCGGTACAGGTGGGTGATCAGGTGTGGCAGTACCGGTGCAGGTGGGTAACCAGGTTCGGCAGTACCAGCACAGGTGGGTGACCAGTTGTGGCAGAACAGGCACAGGTGGGTGACCAGGTGCGGCAGTGCCAGTACAGATGGGTGACCGGGTGTAGCAGTACCAGTACAGGTGGGTGGCCAGGTGTGGCAGTACCGGTACAGGTGAGTGACCAGGTGCGGCAGTGCCAGTACAGGTGGGTGGCCAGGTGTGGCAGTACCGGTACAGGTGAGTGACCAGGTGCGGCAGTGCCAGTACAGATGGGTGACCGGGTGTAGCAGTGCCAGTACAGATGGGTGGCCAGGTGTGGCAGTACCGGTACAGGTGAGTGACCAGGTGCGGCAGTACCGGCGCAGGTGACCGTGCAGGGTGTCTCGTCGGCTGATGAGCGGTCGTTCCGTTCTCGTGGTAATGTGGACGGGTCAGGTGAGATGGTGCGGCTGGTGAGCTAAAGGTCAGCAGTGGACCACTCCCCTCTGTTGCTCGGCCTGTCCCGCGGTGTTGTGGACGGGTCAGGTGAGATGGTGCGGCTGGTGATGTGAAGGTCAGCAGTGACCATTCCCTCTGTTGCTCCGCTACTCCACCCAGCTGACTTAGTCACAATTGTGACGTCACTGGCTGGGATTGAGTGCTTTCAGTTGCGCACAAAGCATCCGAGGAATTTTGCTTCAGAGTGGCGCGAAGTGGTTGGAGGGCACTGGGAAGGTGATGGCACTTGACACGAACCATCCCCTGCAGAATAAGCTAATTGCAGGTGATGGCGAATTTAGAAGTCGACGAGGAGAGGAATGGAAGTATGGGCGCATATCTGGCCAGGTAGCCATATATTTTCGTATTTCGTACCATACAAAACGCAAATGGTCGCCGATGATAGGGTGTTACAGAACTCAAAGCATCACTTCCAATTAAATGAGTGATTACAAGACAAGGCTACGGCCATGGATAGGGGGCATCTACAATTACCGAGTAGAACAATACAAAACCTTACTGATACCTGGACTCACTCTGACACTGTACACTCTCGCGTTCCATTGGTCACAATTACCGACATTGGCACCATGCCTCCACATGAGAATCTCTGCCGCTGGTAAAGTACCTTTGTGTACGCAAATACGGCGAGGAATTGTGGTAGGATAGCTCTGGTAACCAGTATTGGTGCCCGATTTGTGTATACGTGTGAAGATACGGCAGCAGAAGCAAAACCTCTTAATCGATGTTGCCCTTCTGCTCGGAAATTCTGCTCGAAAGTAGCGCAGCTGATTGCACCAATTTTTGCTTTCATGGCATGGGGTCACTCTGTCACTTCGTGGAGTCACTCTGTCACGCTGCGGGGACATTCTGTCAGGTCGCGAGGTCATTCTGTCTGGTCGCGGGGTCATTCTGTCACGTCGCGAGGCCATATCGAACATGGCAAGAGCCGTGCACGCACTGTTTGCCACCCTGACATGCTATGTTTCCAAGCATTTCTCCTGACCTCCATAGCAAACGGAAATCCTACTGGGGTGTGGCACTAAACATATACTAAGCACGTTGCGCCGAAAGCCGAAAAAAAATCCTTATCTTATTCAGTGGCCGTCACATTTCTGATGGCAACACGTGAGAAGGCGTATTGAAGGAAGTGAACTAGGTTTCTTTAAAAAAATTAAATTAAGGAGTTCTCTAGACCAGCCGAAATCACATCATGACAATCATTCTGAATTCGAATGTCATTCTGATCATTCTGTCATTCTGTCATATCATTCTAAAGAGCATAACTGGCAAACTTTCCTAGCTTCATTATGTCAAAAATCTAGCGATTTACCAGATAACTTGATGGTGGAAGGTACGTTTATCAGTCATTTAATTAGTTAGACATCCTATGACAATCATTCTGCCTTTCTATAACTTGGTTAACATCGCGGTTCCTTTACTTTGGAAAATATAACCCAAAATGCACACAAAAAATGCCTTGTTTCCATGTTAATCTGTCGTACGATAGTATCACTGTGATGTCGTGGCATAAATAAATGACGTAATTGCTATCGCCATGCAACACACCTATTGTCTCCGTGTAGGTAGGGTGAGCGAAGCCATGGTATGAAAAGCTATGGAACAAGCTGTGGTATAAAAGTGACACTATTGCATGAGATATTACCTGAGATCAAGGCTTAGGGTTTTCTCACGTTCTTTGTTAATTGGTGTGATCAGCGAATGAAAATTGAACAAAGGATGCAGATGACCCCAAGTGTATTCATCGGTATAAAGAGGGCGATCGATATTCCTTTTCATGTTGTGAAATAAGGAATGAATTTGCCCATGTCCACCTTTAACTGAGAAAGCAGTTAAATGACCGTGATGTCTGTGGTGTGATTTCAGCTAGTCATTGTGGATTGCATAATGCCTTCACTGCATAAGAAAATGTGTTTGTTTCCTCTTAATCGATCCTGTCATATCTCCAGTGCATAAAAGGCTGGTAAATTATATAATGCTTGTGAGCTAACATGACAACTCTCAGCTTTGCATCCGACGAAGGTGATGTCATCCCTGGTCACATTATGTACCCACGTTGTCCTCTCATATTCCTTAAAAAAACGTTGAGCATCCGCGCTACCTATTATAACACGGCAGTTTCCCTGCCGTGAATATCCAATGTTTCAGCTGGGTGAAGTTTTGATAACCGCAGCTTATAATTGTATTAGTGTAAACATCGTGAATATTACGTGCGTTTGGCTGTTGTCATTATCGCGTAATTTTGGCGTCCTGTGAGCAAAGTGTGCCTGCGCCTCATGCGTTTGTCAGATCTGCCTCGGTGTCCTCACACTGGTTCCTCTTTCTGCTCGATCAGATTCCGAACGGGCAACGACATCAACCGCGAGGAGATAGGAGATCTGAAGGAAGTGGTGGTGCTCAATGACGACGGACAGGAAGAGGTGCGCAGAGTGCCGGTGGTCCGGGGTGTCATCAGGTACCCCAAGGAGGACGGCACGTTCTACGAGCTCAGGTGAGCGGCCCTCTGTCACGCCAGCGATACGTCATTAACGGCGCTGTTGTCCCTCCAGTGATGCGCACCACCGAAACAACTCGTTGGACCATCTAAATCAACGTCCAGGGCCATTCAGCACAATGTCACGAGTCGGCTCCAGTGATATATAGTTACATACATATATGCACCTCGGCCGACAACTGGTTCTGTTCAAACCTTGGAAACGGCCAGTAATCGTTTCTGCCGCCCGCGCTTGAGGTTATTCCGTCTTGGACTGGGCAGAAGGCCACCGCAAATGCCCCCGCCCCCACTGTTTCAGGCATAGAAGCGAGGCCAGTGTTGATTGGTCAGCTTGGAATGTTGCCGATTGGGCGAAGTGTCACCGTGGGACTGCATGCGTTCGAGGCCACCCAGGTGGTAATATAATCTATACACTTCCGATAGAATCTTGATTCTCGCTTTCCGAGCGTTAGCCATATTCCAGCCGTGCGTAAGCTTATGTCATCTGCATCATATTTACGATATATATATATATATATATATATATATATATATATATATATATATATATATATATTTACATATGTATATATATATATATGTATATATATACATATATATGTATATATATATATGTACATATACATACATGTACATATATATGTACATATATATATATACATATATATGATATATATATATATATATATATATATATATATATATATATATATATATATGTATATATAGACCGTGCGATCACACAAGGCTTGGACAATTTTCAACATTGGCTTTTTCGCTACAACATCCCCTATGATCTTTACGCTGATCGAATGCACCGCGATGCTTTCGTGAAGCATGCGCCTTACAAAAGCAAAAGCACAACGGTCGTAGCCACCGGCAAAGCACTCTTAGAATATTATCCTCGTTCAGGATAGAATCCACAGGGAGTCTGATATATTGTTTCCCGTCCGAACGGCCTTGAAAGGCAATCTGGACAGAATCTTTCGGACGGGCCATATATTCCCGCAGCGTGAGTGGTGTCCGGACGGCCTCGAACGCGCCAATGTGTCAGCTGGCGGCCAGCGCCACTTTACATGCCCCCATCGCGCAGTGGGTCGGCTGCCATTGCGGAGAGGGGTCAGAGGGTTGAAGGTCGCCGCGTCTGCCCAGCCCGTGCCGTTCAAGGCCTCTGACCAGGGATGACAGTTGGATATTTTGTGGTGGGCCATTGTCCCTTCGACGGTCGATTCGGTTCCAATAATCTGGTCTGAACTGAGCATAAACCCCAATGGGTTTCCTCTCCTCCTCAAAATTAATGTTGATGAGCCTAATTGCTAATACATGTAGCCACCTCTTCCAATTGATTGCATAGAATGTCACCTATGCTGCTCACTATTATCTGCATGACAATTGAAGCCCTATTCGTTGTGATTATAATCCTTCAATCCTTCAATTCAAACGAATGATATCCGTTTCTGACCGCCCTGCGTGTCCAACGCATTCTGACATGTGCACGATTTCGCTTGCGTGAAGCTGCGTATAGTTATTACATTTTCTGTAATCATGAAAATATGATGGAACATTTTGCAATACATATTTCAAGTTGCCATTAACAATTGCCCTATGTACCTGCTGTAATTAACCTTCCTGGAGAGGTTTGGCTCTGTCCAGGTTTCTAAAGACCAGGTTTATATATCGTTTATCCAGTGTCCAGGTTTACATATCATTGTAGTCCAAAGATGGTACAGAATTAAGCGCCTTTTTCTATCAGATTCATGCAAGCTTTCATCCTGTCAGATTTGTGATTGGCCGACGACATTCGGTCAAATTTGGTCATCATGGCAAAATTGAGACACTTTCGTTCTCTGAAGTTAGCATAGCCAGCCTCACTTCCGTTTCTTATATAATTGATATAATCAACATTACATTTGAGTGTCATTGGCTGGCGGTATGTAACTGTATCCTAATATCAAGTCTCTCCTAATAGGAAGGCCTAAAATCAAGTATCATGAGGCCAACAACATTCTTTGTTGGATATTCTTGCACATCGTCTTGTAAATAGCTGAACTGAACTTCTGAAGTATCTCGTTGTAGTATCTCCGGCATGACTTTGATGCAAATTTGGCCTCTATTACCGGGTCTGAATTTACATCAGCTTTGGAACAATGCCGTCAGACCAGTGACCTACTTGGCACATTACTTCGATTGTGCACCTTGGAAAACGCTTAACTGTAAATCATGCAATCATCTTCCGAACATGACTTTTCGCACATGTTTTGTTGCCTTGTATTTACTTATATATATATATATATATATATATATATATATATATATATATATATATATATATATATATATATATATATATATGTATATATATATGTATATACATATATGCATATGTATATATATATATATAACAATGCTGTCAGACCAGTGACCTATTTGGCACATTACTGATTGTGCACCTTGGAAAACGCTTAACTGTAAATCATGCAATCATCTTCCTGAACATGACTTTTCGCACATGTTTTGTTGCCTTGTATTTACTTATGTATATATATATATATATATATATATATATATATATATATATATATATATATATAATATATATATATATATATATATATATACATATATATATGTATATATATATATATATATATATATATATATATATATGTGTGTGTGTGTGTGTGTCTGTGTGTGTATGTATGGGGGCAAGGTAAGGCACAAGATGATTGGGGCTCGTTGGTTGAAGAGGCTAGAAATAAAACAGTATTTTGAAACCGATAGTATTCTACTTCACCTAACTTCAGCTTTGCGATGCAAAACGCTGGAATGGTCGTATTCCACCACTCCCCAACTCCACTCCCCCTGAGGTGGAGTTAGCGTTGGAAGAGTGGCTATCTTTTACTTTTATCACGAGCCCTGGTGGTGGAGAGGCTTAAATTGGCCCGCCTAAAGTTTTCGAAGACAAGGAAGCCCTGATAAAATAATATTGACTATGGAGAATTAGTTGAACAGCGGATTTTTAAAATGATGATCTTGTTTAGGAAACATTCAAAGTACCACCTAAAATTCGGCTTCAGGCACACAGTAAATGTTAGGATGCGGTTGTATGTATAATTGACGGAAGACAAATTGAGGAATAACTTTGCGACCCGATATTAAGCCGGAAGGCCAGATGAGGGTCAAGTTTAACTTCAGGCCTTTAATTCTACGTTTTTGTTCAAAATGTTCCCCTTAATTGTCCCAGCCTTTCCCCACAAAAACGATGAGACAAATGATAGACTCATAATGTTATCTACGAGTGTGCAAAGCTTCAGGTCGCGATGTAAGATCACGTCATGGAAATATGACCAAAAATATGTTCTGGAGTACTCGTTCCGTAGGGTGCAAGCCAAGAATGCCAAACTCGGGATAAGCTAGCCAGACCGAAAAAAATAGCGAAAACCGAGTGAGTCACCTCGCTTGATTTGCAGGTCATAACCTATGAATCAAAGAAGAAAAAACGCACACCATATAAGTTCCCACACGGCACCACCACCTCTATTAATTTCTTTCACAAGTTCCATTATCTTCCAAGATTGTCCGGGGTCAAATTTCCCGCCCGTCTCCAACACCCTAGCACGTTGCGATCTGCCACCCACCCGAACGGGCGCTAAAGCTCTTCTGTCGACAATGGGGAAGCTTTAACGGTCACGTCATGACATGACATCTTCATAAACGTTGACATTGTTAACTTTATAACTCAAAACGACAGGGCCAAAGGAGCACGGTAGTTGTTCGGAATATGACGATAAG